>JAVCKT010012669.1:0-15414 GCA_032273925.1 Rhynchotus rufescens | reverse complement strand
GCGGCTGCGGCCAATCAGCGCGCGCAGCGGCAGCCAGGTGCGCCGCCCCCTCGCGCGCGCGGGCTATAAAGGCGGGCGGCGCGGGCAGAGCGCGGCGCGTGGGGCTCGGGCGGCAGCGGCGGCGGCTCCGCGGGCTCCCGTGAGGGCGGCAGCAGCGCCGGGCTCCGCGACAGGGCGGCCGGACCCCCCGCGCCGGACCCGCCGTCAGAGCCGCGGCGGAGCGAGCAGCGCCGGGAGCGCCGGTCGGGGCTGCGGACGGAGCGCGCTGCCCCGACGTCGCCTCCGCCTCCCCACGCGACCGTGATGTTGCCTGTGGTAGCGGGGCTGCTGCTCGCCGTGGCCGCGGGCGGCCGCGCGGCCGCCGTGGGCGACTCGGAGAGCCCGCCGGGCAGCCGCTTCGTGTGCACCTCGCTGCCGCTGGACGCGGCCGGCGCCGGCTGCCCGGTGCCCATGCAGGGCGGCGCGCTGCCCCCCGAGGAGGAGCTGCGGGCCACGGTGCTGCAGCTGCGGGAGACCGTCCTGCAGCAGAAGGAGACGATCAGCAGCCAGCGCGACGCCATCCGCGAGCTCACGGGCAAGCTGAGCCGCTGCGAGGGCCCCGACGGCAAGGGCGGCACGGCGGCCTGGAGGAAGGAGCTGTCCAAGGGCAAGGACACCATGGGCGACCTGCCGCGGGACCCGGCGCAGGTCATCGACCAGCTGAGCCGCACCATGCAGACCCTGAAGGACCGTCTGGAGAGCCTCGAGGTAGGGCCGTGCTCGGGAAGCGAGGTTTCCACCGCGGAGCCCAAGTCCTCCTCCAGTGTGGACTGGGGCAGCATCCCCCTATGGAGCTGTGCCGTGTCCAGGCTCCCAAGCATGGGGAGAGGGTTGTGCAGGTGGGTTGTGACCTTCTCTTGGTCTTCATCCCTTTGCCTTAACAGGGAAGGGGGCAGAAAGGTTCTTCCCTGTAACGCATCCCACTCATGGAAGATGTGTGGCATTCCTGATTGTTGCCAGCTCTGTTTCTGTGCTAATACACCCAAATCCCTGTTCCTGGGAATGCAGCTTCCCAGGGTTTAGGTGTAAAGCTGCCATCTCGGGCAATAAGACTCTGGCATATGGTGCTGGACAACTGCGAGGAGGCCGTGCTGGACAGCTGGCAAAGGTGAGGTGCCTTATTTAGAGCTGGCCTCCAGCAGCACCAACGTGGTGCTGAATAATTGTGTGAAAATAAATGGGCTTGGTCCGAGCCTGCTCATAAATGGTTTCCAAGAACCGTTGGATTGTGGCCTTGATGGAGTGGCCCTCACAGGAAAGAAAAGCTGTTCTAGAAACTGTAGTGACAGAAACAGTGTTGGTTGTTGCCTCATTTTTCAGACCATGAGCACTGCATGTGTCTCCAGAGATCTCCAAGGACTGACTTATGCTGGGAGGATTTAGAGCAGCTTCCTGTAGGTTCCTCTGTTAGAAGATATGGATGAAGTGGATTTTTTTTTTCCAAGTACAGTTTTTTGATCCTGCATAGCATCCTTTTAATACCACTGCTCTCTTTGTGAGGCATCTCCTATTAGCATTACATCTTAGGACTGGGGAAGTGAAACGTGATGAGAATAATACGGACTGTATTGGTCATATTTGAGAAATAGACCTTTTTTCTATTTTCAGATCAATAAAAGCAATCAAATTGGGTAGTATTTCCAGTTGAGCTCAAGAATATCTGGCTCACTGCTTGGCAAACCAAAACTGAGTGAATTTTTGTTTAGTAAATGTGATTTAGTAGTTCAACTTCTTGTTTTAAAGAAGTGTTTTCCTGTTCAGTTAGGCTAATATCATCATTTGCAGTAAGTGAAGCTAAAACTTACATGTTGCACACTGTATCATCATAAATATGGGGACTATTTGCAGCTGTCTTCCTGTATTGATTTTTCTTTATTGAACACAAATGTACAAAGAGTCTTTGATACAAGACACAGCAAACTTTTATTAAAGGTTGAGGTCTTCTTTAGGTACAGTGCTGATAAAAGCAGTGACTATGACCAGGGCGAAAAAGCAGTGTCTCTTCTGTAGTTGCTGGAGATCTTGGTGACCTTTCTTCTTCTTGAGGCATAAGCATATCCATGTTTTACAATTTCTGGTATAGGAATAGCATAAGCTTCTTTTTCTTTCCCCCCAAAGCACCAGCTCCGGGCCAACGTGTCCTACGCAGCACTGCCTCCGGAGCTCCGAGAGATGCTGCAGCGGAGGCTTGGGGACCTGGAGCGCCAACTCCTGACCAAAGTGGCCGAGCTCGAGGATGAAAAGTCTCTGCTTCACAATGAGACCTCAGCCCACAGGCAGAAGACAGAGACAGCCTTGAATGCGTTGCTAGAAAGAGTGTCCGAACTAGAAAAAGGTAATTATACAGAATCTGAATGGTTCTCTGTATTGATTAATTAACTCTTCTTCCAGTAAAGTCATCTGAATGTGTATCTCGAAGGAACCACAGCCTCTTCCTGATGCTACAGCACATTTCTATATGCTAAATAGGTGACAGCATAAATATTTGGATTCTGTTTTTGCTTTTTATCACAGAGCTCCTGCTTGACAGGCCCTGCATGCCCTGGGTTTCTTGTCTTCCCTTGGTACATGTAACTGTGTGGGCTGTGAAGGTGAACGTTGTGGCACTTTTGGGATGAAAAGATCTATAAGGAGGTGGGTGGGAATAGAGGGAAGTATGACAGTGATGTCAAAAATACCCACTAATGTCATGTATACCTCTAAGCAGAGCTGCCTTGCTTCAAGTAAACTGAAATGTTAAGCTTAGCACGAGCTAAACTTAATTAGCACAACTGCTTTGGAAGTAATGAATACGATCTTACACCAGAACTCTTATCTGCTGTTTTAAAAGCAAGTGGGATAAAATCTTTCCTGTTTGTTGTTGGCCGTACCTTGAGTTACTGCTGACCCTCCAGTTGTGTCCTTTCCTACATAAGCAGCCTTTAGAGCTTACAGTAGATTACATGTGGTGCCAGTGGGGGACACTTCCTTAATTCTAGCCATTTAATTCATTATGTAGGTTAATTATTGAGATCTGCATGCATAAGTAGAGTCAGTTGATTTGAATCCTGAATGCTCATGGAAAGGAGCTATAGAACAGGACTATCAGTATTGGTAATATATTCCCACAGAGTGGAGCATGTTGTGGATTGTGGTAACTAGAGTACCGCTAAATGCTACTGTCTAATCCAGCTGCTCTTAAATGATTTCCCAAGGTGAATGGGCCTCTGCTTAAAAGCAACTTAATGGACATGATTTCAAAAGGATGTAGACATATGTAGCTCATGAATTTTAAAGTGCAGCCTAATGGATCCATTTGTATAATACAGTAGGTATTATTTCCATTTAAAAAGTGTGAAGTATGGGGAAAAGTAAGGAGGAAGAAGAGATCTTCTAACAGCTTTGTCATTTATTGCTTTCCTAAGAGCTAAGAGAAAACCCGAACTGCAGCTAAATTTCTAGTAAACTAGTAATCTGTTAATATGCCTTATGTGACAAGTATTGCTAGTCCTCATCTCTGAAAGAAGTGACTCATGTTGGTAAGTCATCAGAAAGAGGCAGTGGTGGGAGAATCAGAACAAGGATGTGTAATTTACCTAGGTTAAAAATAGCCCCTTCCCACTTGCATCTTTTTGTGTTGGGAGAGGGGGCTGTCTTCCTACTAGTCTCCAAAGACTGGAAGAATTTGGGCCAGGAACTGAGATGTGGGCCTTTTTTCGATTATGTAGTTAGCTGTCTATTTAAATACAGTTTGCTGAGCTGTTCTGTGCCTTTGGTTCCTCAAACACCTGAAAGTGGGGATAATAATCAAAACTTACTGATTTCTAGATTGCAAAGTTCAGCCAAATAATACTTTGTACAGTTTGTACAACTGTCATGATTCCTGAAGTCTTTAACTTCTTCACCAATAACTTCTTCACCAATTGTCTCCAACTTGTGTGGCAAATGATGCATTAAAAAAGCTGAACTGAGTGGAAGAATGACCTGCAGTTGATGTTGCCTGGGCTTCAGCTTTCTTCCCTGCTCGGCTGGAGTTCTCCAGCTATCTTGAAATCTGTTGTGCCTCTCCAAGAGGGAGTAACACTATTTCTTACATTTCTTGTCTAAAAATAGCTCATATCTTTTGGGAATATAACTGTCACACTGCATGTGCACATTGCCCAGAAACGGAGAATGTTGTTACTGCTGGGAGTTTTGGGTGTTTTCAAGTAAAGAGAAGGCAATATAACAAGAAGAGTGGTTTTGTTCATGTCCGATTTGTTCTTGCTTCCTTAACTTTCTCACACCATGGCTAATATTCCTAATGGAGTTTTTCTATTGCATTTGTATTTACTAGCCTAGCTATTTCCTTTCCTCATATTTGAGATTGGTTCTGACAGCCTAGTGGAGGTTGCTGAAATACCTAAGATGACACTTTCATTTACTTGTAAGTTTGGAATATTTCAGTTCTTGGTTTACAAGTTCTTAAAGACAGATGCAAGCATCAGACAAGCATCGTTTTTCTTCTGCCCTCTCTTTCTGTGAAAAATGCAGTCAAAACACCTCAGCTGCTTCTGATAATGGGAGCTGAGAGAATGCCAGCAGTTAATTACATATGAAAATCGTGGCAACCTTTTGCGACAACAGATCTTCATCAGCATCGTGGTGTGAAATACAGCAAGAGGATGAGATTTGTTTCAGGGATGTGAGTAAAGGAAATGGGTAGGAGACAGACAAACTGAAGACTCAGGGAGTTGGGCTAAGTCTGCTGCAGAACCATAGAGTTGGGTATTGTGCTACAGTGTGAGATTTTTCTTCCCTTTATTTTTACTTTGAAAAACTACACTATTGCTGATAGTTTGTATACATACAAACAACTATATCATGCAAAGTGTTGCAGCTCACTATAAAGTCTTGATCCAAGTTCTCAATTTCATAAAAATCTCTTTGGAATCTTCCCGGATTCTGTCACTTGCTAGGAAAGGAAAATAGTATTCTTATTTTTTGTTGTTTAGTAGTTAGCTTGCAATGTTGTTGCACTTTTGTTGGTGTCATTTTGGCTTTAGCTTTCCATTTTGATTCAGTTTTCTTTAGTTGTCTATAGAGTGGAGATGGAGATTGGCTATACTGAGTTTGACTCTGCTAAGTGTTCTGTAGTGTGTCTGCTTTGGTTATTCCAGATTGGCCATTCAAAAGGAGAGAGTCGACCTGATTCTCTGCTGGCTATCTGTAAATTGAGAATAATGGTGCTAGATGACTGTTCAGAAGTGGTAGGAAGAAATAGGGTATTTTTGAACTGTCTTAATAATGAGCCTACCAGAGAATCTCCTGCATACCAATGAATGTCTTTAAAATGGTTTGGATGGTGTGAAATGAGAAGGCCTCCAGCCACAGACTGAGCAAGGAAGAGGGAAAATATTTAACAGCCTCTGTTTAGTGGCATGCCACTTTTTTTCTCTGGAAGAGCAGGTAAGAAGAAGCTAAGTAATTAGTATGATGAATATATAGATTCCTATATTTAATTGTGCTGCAAAATCAACTTTTAACAATATTTCTTGAATGTAGTTTTGAGTGTAGTAAAGTGAATGAAGTTAGATAATATCAATTATTCTTTTCTTAGCTCAAATTAAGTAAACATTAAACTAAATGTTAACTTTTTTTTCTTCCATGTAATTCTAGGTAATAGTGCATTTAAATCACCTGATGAATTCAAGGTGTCTCTTCCTCTTCGCACGAACTATTTATATGGGAAGATCAAGAAGACTCTGCCAGAGCTCTACGCTTTCACCGTGTGCTTGTGGTTGAGATCAAGTGCTTCTCCTGGAATTGGCACTCCATTCTCATATGCTGTTCCTGGTCAGGCTAATGAAATTGTCCTCATAGAATGGGGGAATAATCCAATTGAACTTCTAATTAATGATAAGGTGAGAACCAACAACTTTCCTTGTGGGCTACATGGTCAGAATAGCTGTTTTTTTCCCTCATCTCTAGATACCTCCCTGGCACCTTATTCTCCCTGATTCTTTCCAGCTCAGGGCTTTTGAGATGACAAAGTGTGCATGTCCTTTCTCAACTGTCTATATTTCTTGCAAGTTGACAAAAGTACTCTCAAAGTCAAGTGGTTACTTAGATTTGTGCTTTGCTTGAGACTAGAGAGGGGGATATTTAGGTGAGCAAAAACTTATGCTCATCCTCTAAAATAGTAAGACTTCCTGTGCTTGAATTCCTTTTGTTTCAAAAAAAGCAATCAAGAAATAACTTTTTTTTTTTAAATTACATTATTGCAAAGCCTGTTTTATCCAACTGCAGTATTTTTATAATACTAAAAATTTAGATATGTTAAAATCTGGTACAAAGCACGGCAAAAATCAGCTGGGATTGGTTTTGATACATTTAACTCTAAGACCTAAATTTAAATGCATTTTTTCAGAGTGTATGTAGTTGAAAAAAAGCAGCAAATAATTATCCCTCACAAATTCACACCAGTGGTGATTTCTAATCAGCAGTTCTGGATTAATTCTGAAGCTTAAGTTTATCATTAAAACAAAACATAAATATTTCTATTTTCTTCACTTTCAGTTTGGTATAGTTATGAAATACAAACAACTGGTGATGGCTAAATTCCTTGTTTTGAATAAACAGGAGCAAAACTAGCTTCTTAACCTATCCAGGCAGCCCTGTAGCATAACTTGCCTTCAGGCACCGTCCCCTATGTTCCTTGGCCTGAGAGGTTTCCTAGGAACTCGCTGCTCTCTGGGGTTCAGATGTTTACGAAACTGTAGCATAAATGCAGGTTGTTCAGTCACGTGGCTAGTTAAGGGCTCCTAGTGGTCCTACCATCTTCTCAAATCAATAACAGCGAAAGGTGGTTGTTTTCAGTGATTTGTGGAAGAAAAGGAAACTTGAGTCTGCTCCTCCTTAGCTGTAACTTTCTGCTCAATATTCTATCTGTTGTCTTAATGCTAAGAGTAGCTTCACTAGTGTGATTCTAAATGTTTTTTTATTTATCTGCTGTTCTATAGAACTACTCCATAGGCCACTGCCTCTGTGTCCATGCTGCCTTGAGTCAGTTTTAGAACAAGTTCCTGAAGGAGTTTAATTCCTGTTCTTTGGCAGGCTTATGTACAGTTCCCACGATCTTTACTGGGAGCAGACAGATCTACTTGTCAGTGCTACCTGCAAGTGCAACCCTGGCCTGCAGAGAAACTCCAGCATGAAAATCCAATGGAACTTAAGGCTAAGCCAAGAAACTTTAGTACCAACAGATGCTGCAGATTAACTTGCAGTATCAGTAGACTGATAGCAGTTTAGACTGGCACTTTTATCATTTGATTACAGCTGGAACAAAGTGGCTCACAGCTGGAATAAAAAGCATCCCGTACTCCTGAATTTCCAGTGCATTCACATAGAAAATTGTGAAGATGATTCTCAGGCATTATCAACTGGGACAAAATAAAGATTTGAATGGGAACTAACTTCTGCTTCTTCAGTTTATGCATCTGAGGACAGAGTAGATAAAAGCTATAGTTGCATTGCTAGACTTTATTTTATTTATTTATTCTTTTGATAGGTTGCCCAGCTCCCTCTCTTTGTTAGTGATGGAAAATGGCATCATATCTGTGTAACATGGACAACCAGAGATGGCATGTGGGAGGCATTCCAGGATGGAGAGAAGCTTGGCACTGGAGAGAATCTAGCTCCGTGGCACCCAATTAAACCTGGAGGCGTCCTCATCCTCGGTCAGGAGCAGGTGAGTGAAACCCTTGGTGTGTTCCAAGGGTTTAAAAAAAAAAAAAGACTCAATAAAAATCTAAGTTCCCAAAGAAACCAATCTCCCATTTGTACTGAGAGTCCTTGGTCTTGGTGCTATCTTGTATGAGGAAGAAAAAATGACAAAGCAGCAAATATTGCTTGATGCAATTGCACACCTTGTGTTTTGTTTCATTTATTAAATATCCAGGACATTCATGTTGCAACTATTTCCAGTCTTCATGTTGCAGTGTGAAACTTCATCAGTGATCTGACTAATACTTTAGAGTCATTTGAACAAAATTGTTTAAAACTGGCCATGAAAAAGACAGCATTGGCCGTATCTGTTATGTGTATATGAGTGCAGTGAAAAAGGAGCTGTCTGAAGGTGGGCCATGTGCATGCCCTACTTAGTGGCTGTGTTTTAAGCCAAGTTGCCCATACCTATCAGTAGGTGGCCATGTATTTTTTTTTTCTTCTGCTGCCCCTCAGCCTTTTTATCTTTATCATAGTCAAATGTTACTTCTAGATGCCCAGAACAGACGAGAGAGCCTGATAGTGCTTGTGGGTCTGTCACCATCTTCTATAGATGTGTCTGCTAGGGACAATTGTGCTACATGCCTGAAAAGCTTTAGAGCAGTGGAGTCTGTGTCACTAATTTTAAAGTTGTTCTCTGAAGGCACATCTACAGTCAAAGTATGAACTCTGCATTATGTTTGTTTTTTGATTAAAATATGTGAAGTTTTCCAGTGCAAACATTAATGTCTGAATTTTGGCTGCGGCCAACTTTGAGGCTGAGGATGAATCCTTTCTGAATAAGGTGAAACAGAGGATTTTGAAATCTGACTCTTGTTTAATATTTGTTTAGTAATGTTACATCTTACTAAACTATTGTTACACACTATGTGACTATTCAGTCGTTTTATCTTCCCATCCTTGCATATCAATATATACCTTAATACTTCTATCAAAAAGAGTAATCATAATAAATAGTAAGAAATAAACTCTCCAGAATTTTCACATTAACAACAGGGTGACCAGTAATTTTGGTCAGGAGTTCAGTAGATCCTCATCCCTGCCATAAATAAGTGATATTTAACGCTGTGCATTAGGCTTTTGAATGTGCAAAGCGGATGCTCCATCTCAATTTTAAAGGGCTGGGGGAGCATTTCTGTAACTGTCATACAGCTTGTCTGTGCTGTGCTTGGCTCTGTCCTGTGCTATCAGTCCTACATTACTGCGATCACACAAGGTGGGATCTCGGCCAGTAAGTAGTGGGTAGAGCAAATAAACCTCTGAGGCTTATGCAGTGACTCTTGGAGTAACTGATCTGGAATGGGCAGCAGAAGTCTGTGTATTTAGAGCCAAAAGTTTGTCTTCCGTCCAGACATCTATCCCTGAAGCTTTTGGGGTAATCCTATTCATCTATGTAATTCTCACTGAAGTTCTCCTGTGCAAGGCTCCCAAAATGGGTCCTACTTCCACCTCTGCTTTTGAAGCCGCTTGGCTGCTTGGGGGCAGCTTTTCTGTGGTAGGAAGGATGCAGTCGCTACTGCCGGCCTTGAACTGCTTTGACATGCACATTTCAGCCTTGAGCTTTTAAATGTTTCATGGAGCAATGTCTTGTTCAAAATGATCCTTCTAGAAGCTTGGAGTCGCTTGTCTGTGTGGTCTGGCTCTGCTCTTTTCGCTTGCTTCTAGCAGGGTTGCTGCGGGGGGAGGATTTTCAAGTTTGAAGAAGAAAATGCTGGAATAACCTGCTCATCTAATCCTAATTCTTATGTGCCTAAAGGACACAGTAGGAGGAAGATTTGATGCAACTCAAGCCTTCGTGGGGGAGATGAGCCAATTCAATATATGGGACAGGGTCTTAAAAGCCGAAGACATCATGAACATTGCCAACTGCTCTACCAACATGCCTGGCAACATCATACCCTGGGTTGATAATAACGTTGATGTGTTTGGAGGTGCAACTAAGTGGCCTGTGGAGACATGTGAAGAGCGCCTGCTAGATTTATAGCCGCGATCCTTTCCCATTTAAGTGCCCCTTTTTAGTAGGACAATCTTTTGTGCAATCTAAAGCACTTATTTTTCTCTCTCTGCCCTTCCCTAACTCCTCTGAGGAATTAAAAAAGAAAAGGAGCGAGCTGCCTGGGTGCAGAGAGCTGGTGGTTTGGGGCACTGAGCCTCACGATGAAAGAAGCACCTCTTAGCTAGAGCAGCCCTTACTCTCCTACAGCCTGGTCCAACATGGGCTTTTTGCAGTAACCTGTGGGGTTGTAGTTCAGTGCATCAGTCCTGGCAGGCACGGGGAGCAGCCTTGTATGTGTTACCTGTAGTTCTCCTTTTGATAACACGCAGTGCTGCCAAAGCACTGAGATTGACAGGCTAGAAGTGGATCTCCCTCCCTTCTATCTTCCCCTGCTTTGAATTCAAGCAAATACTTTTGTTTTTTAAGCTCTTTTTAATGAAATTATCTAATTCCTACACTACAGTGGCATGGCTCAACCATGGGTAGAGCAGAACAGCTGCTATTGGGAGTACAATGGTCTTGCTTTTCGGTGTACACATCAGAAATCCTTGTTTTATGGCAGAGGTGATAAATTTGATGTAAATGCCATTCTACTTAAATTCAAAGAAGGGCTGGATTCCTTGCTTGTGCAATGAACTTAGCTTCATTGAACTCAAGAGATGCTTCGGGTGAGACTCGGTCCCAAAACCTCTCTTTCCTTAGCCAGGCTCCCCATATAGGTGGATGGATGAATGATTTTCTTTGTATTTTCTGTAGACTGAATGTATTGAATTTGCAGTGACCTGACTTGTAAACTCTTCTCTATTGTTTCTCTTGCTTTAGTCTATGTCTTTATTTTTGAAGTATACAAGCTGTGATTAAGTGAATTTCAGTTTTGTTTTGAAAGGCCTTTTTATGAGCAAGTGCCAAAGTTCAGTTTCTGCTTGCTGAGAATCACTATATATTTTTCCAGCCTGAGTCTTCTGTAATGTTTTCTATGTTATAATGGTCCTATGTAATATGAAGATGTGCTGTTTTTTCAGTTCTTGTTGATTGTCTCTTCTGTAAGCACTGGGCTGACTACTACTTTTTTATCATTTTCTCTGAATATTTTGCAAACAATGTTGCTGTTTTCTTGGCATTGATGTGACTACTTGGTTTGTGATTCGCAGATAGCAAATGCACTGTACCAGGAAAGAGTTGATACTTTTGTTATTTTAAAGAAAAAGGATTTAAAAGGGGGTGGGGAGATTTATAAAGCTATATATCATATTTTATTTTTCATATGTTTTGAATTGTAAGAATAAATGGTGAAAGTCCCATTTGTAGGATAAAGTTACATATTTCCATTGATATGTAGTACACTGTTCTTAAAAGAAAATTCTTACAATGAAGTTTTAATTAAAAATGCACTGTAAAATGAGTCTTTAATTCCTTTTACAGTCAAACAAGACACTGGATCCTCTTTCAGAGTTGCTAGGAGTTTTGCTGGCATCTTTGTAGGCTCCTAGAAGCAGAGCTGTACGAGAGGAGGACCTGTCTGCTGGCACTGATGTGAGGGGCTGAGTGCCATAGCACTGTTCTGGTGGGGTGGCTTGAGATGTGGCAGTTTCACTGGAATGGAATGAAGGGAATAAGCTCATATTTATATAGATATACACACAAACACGTGCCTTATTTTTAATGGGAGTGATCTGATCTGCTTCTGAGCAAGTGTAGTGGTTTTAGGTGACTTAAGTGTCTCCAAACAGTATAAAAAGAACAGCTTAGCAAACAAAATGGAATTAGTTGTTGTAAGGTGATAGTGAAGTCACTGTGGCTATGCAGGTTGTAAAGTGGTATCCACAGGGTCTGACAAGAAACTGAATGTTCTGCTCCGTAAACCCAAAATTTCATGGCTCCATCTCCGCAAGAGAGCCGGTGCTGCAGTTCTAAGGTACCCTCTGCACACAGGGAAGGTTTGGCATGAAGCTTTTAATCGTTTTTTTCCCCCTACATAAGCTGTTAGGACCAGGAAGCTGGAATTCTGTACTAAAATCTGCCCTCTCAGCAAACAGCACCCACACCTGTCCCAGAACAGCCTCAAACCTCTGCTGGGGAGTTTGTCCCAGATGTTTTCCCATAGATCAGGTCTCTGCTTTTTACAAGTGGTCCAACACTGAGTGTTTGTATCATTCCTCATTTGAGGGAGGCAGAGGGTCTTTCCCTGCCAACTAGCTGTGCTGATCCTTCCTTGGGGAGTTATTTAAACACCGTCTCGGTCTTAGGTTTGTCTTTACCTGGGATATTAACACTGAACACCTGTGTGAGAGGCTGCAGGTGCAGCAGGAGCTGCTGTGAGTGGGGGCACTGAGTGCTTCATTTGGGACACCTGCACCAGCCTTACTGGGATGCTCTTAGTTGGCTGTTGCTGGTCAGTGGTTTGGCTGTTGTTTTCTTCAGCTCTGCTCTGCTTCTGCAAAGGATGGGATGAAAAGGCTGAACTGTGGAGTATGCTGGATCTCTCTTCAGTGCGGAAGTCAATACAGTTGCTTTTATCGAGGTGCATCAAAACGCTCAGGTGAGAGGGTGTTTGGGGACATCCGTGTCCTTATAATCTTCCTTTGACCTGGGATGGCTCTGTCTCTGCTAAAGATAAACAGCTTAGTCCTTGGGGGGTTTTGCTTTGTTTTGGGCTGGTTACATAACCAAACTGTTGTTGTTGTGGGGGTTGTTTTATTGCTGTTTTCTTAAAGATGTTGACTCTTTAGTAAAAGCTAAGGATAAGCAGTATGTGATCCATTGAGCAGGCTTTTCTATATTTTACTATGTATTTTCTTTGGTCTTTCATACAATACAACGTTTTTTCACTGTAACTGAGTGGTTTTTGTTTTCTGGGATTTTTTTGTGTATTTTTTATGTTGCAATGAAAAGCTATGGCTGTTATTCTGCTGCTACATATTCTGGGAGTCACAGGTTTTATATACATACATATATAAACAGATGGCAAAACAGGAGTAAATATTACTGTATTCCAGCACTTCTATTGTTTATGGGGTGTGGAAGTTACAAGACAGACAACCTTCAATTCCCCCAGTGCTTGCAATGCTGCTAGGTGGCTTCTAGCTCATTGAGAGCAGACCTCACCCTGAAGAGGACAATCCCTAGAGCTGTGGCATGGCATGTGCCGTTATTCTGAGTAAGAAATGCTTGCAGAAGTCTTATGCTTTTGAATACTGAGGTCCCTACTGGACTTCTTGGATGCTTATTGTAATAAAGATTAATAATAATCCTACCAATAATTAATGCATAAGTATTCAGAGAGGTAACTGGGTGAATATTTCCTAGAAGGGCTTGTGAGGCTTTTAACTTCTCTCCCATCTTGCCTTTCAAAGTGCCTGGAACCAGCTTTGAGATTAACCTGAAATCCTTACGCCCTTGCAGCAGAGCTGATAGTTCAGACTTGTGTCAAAAACAAGCTGCCTTCTGAGCCCCACAGACAGAAGGGAACCTGCTTAAAGGAGGCCTGAAGGAATAGGCTAAAACCTCCTGGGTAACAGCACTAGCCAGGCAGGTGGCTTGCCACAACTCTCAGTTTCATGGTTATAGTTGGCGTTGCTGCCTGTCTTCATTAGAAATCTTGCTGTGCTGTGTTTGACTCAAAGCTAGAAGGAGGTTGTTGACTTCCACCTCCTTCTATCCCTGCAGCGACCTGCAAAGAGGTCTTAGGAGAGGCAGACTGCTTGATTTAGTGTGAGATTCCTCTGCAAGGAGTTTGTGACTCTCAGAATGAAGCACGCACCGATTTGCTTTCCAGGGGTGGTGTAGCCGGCAGCAGCAGAGTGCTGTGTTTTAGACTAGGGTGTCTCTTTGTTGCCTTTTCTAACAAGTTGGGTTGATTGCTTTATGATCAGTTGTAAGTGGCTGATAAACACCTATAATAAAATACAGATGTGCCTTGGCAAATCATCCTTTCTTTCCATTAAAGTAAGTTGTTTCTTACTGTTAGCAGAGTGTCTATCTTCCTAAGAGAGCAAGTGATTTACAGCAGTGCATTAATTAGCTTCTTTTTGAGGCTTCTAAGTTCTTAGAGCTCCTGCCAGCTCCAGGGATATTAGCAGGAGGTAAATATCTCCATGCTGTGAGTATAATGTGCCTGGAAACCAATAGTGAGTGTGATGTATGCGGGGCTTCTAGCCTGTGGGGGTCTCTTGCCAAATGGAAAAATGACATTTACAAGTTCTTTGTGACCTGTCAGTTGAGTAAATGTGGTGGTCACAGATATCCAACAGTTCTGGGGGCTTCCAGACATGTTTTGGTTGCTGGATTTACTCAGATAATGCTGTATTAGCATCCGAATTTGGTGGCTATGCTGGTATTTTCACTTACCCTCCGGGACTTCTGGATGTAGCCCTCTGTCTCAGCGACGAGGAGCTGTAACTGCTCCCGTGCACATCAGCAAACCTGCTGCCTTTCCCTAAGATTCCTGGTTTACACGTTCCACTCCTGGATTTATTTGGTGTTGTTCGAACGTGCTGCTATGGTTACTCGGGTACCATTGACTGCCCAGGTCAGCTTGGAAGAGCTTTGCACAAAGTCTTCAGGATTGAATGCAGCTCGCACTTGTTAAAGCCAATGTGCCAGGCTTTAAATTAACACGTTACATGGAGGATAATGTTTCTCTCTTTTTCCCTGTACTTGGAGTTTGAAGCAGGGAGGAAATAAAGATATATTGCCTTGATGCCAGCCCAAGCGACGTCAGTGACTCTCGCTGAGAACAGGAGCCAGCCTATTTGTGGTGGGGTTTGGGTGCCGCGTGCGAGGGGGCTGCGCTGAGCGGCACCGCGGCTGAGGAGTGCGGGCTGCTCGACCGCGGCAGCGCGAGCCGGGAAGGACACAGCGGTGCGAGCGGGTCCGGTTGTGTGGCAGGGCCTCACATCCCGGTCCTTGAGATGCAGAAGGGACCGCGGGAGGTTCTTGGACCTTCTGGTGCTTCCTGCTCATGTTGCTGTCGGCCAGGCTGGGGTTTTGGAGGGGTCGTTGGGCACTATGTGGTTTGTTTGCCTGGGGCTTGGCCATGGCAGTATGATCCCAGGGCAGGAGGGAGCCGAGCTGGTGCTTGTGGGGTTCAGGTCTCCAAAGTGTCACCAGGTCTGGTCTATCCCATGGTGCGGGTAGAGTTTGGAAATGGACAGCTCTAAGCTCATTTTAGATACTCATAGTGACAGTATGAGGGTCTGCCCTTGAACACCCTTTGGGTTATTTACTCTGGAGACTTCAATCTGCCTGAACCAAGACTGAATTTCCTCTTCTGCTGAAGGCAAAATTGCCATAGGTTTCAGTGAGGCTCAGTTTGAGACAAGTCTGAACATGCTAGTAAGAATGAAACAAAAATCTGGTGCGACTTAGGCTATTTTTAAAAACACAAGCTGGATAGGATTACTCTGAATCACTGATACCTATGTCCTTTTAATATTTTTGTTTCTTTACAGTGATTTTTGAGGAGATTGTGAGAAGATGAGTCTTTTGAGATGGGCTATATGTGCTAGAGGGGAGAATATGCTGCTATTTGCTTTGTGCTATAATTGTTGGGTGCCTATTATGGTATGGCAAAAATATAAAAAATATTTCTCCCCTTTTAATCCACATCTTAAGTAGGGAGTAATCTGCCCTCATTG
>JAVCKT010012666.1:11949-29633 GCA_032273925.1 Rhynchotus rufescens | reverse complement strand
CGCAGTCAGCCAGCTCTTATCTTCCTTCATGCACATAGCAATAAGGGGCTCTGTTTTGCTTTCTGTACACAGGGTCCCTGGCAGTTAATTATCTACAGGACCATGCGTGAACAAGACAGCAGTTATCGACAGGTTGCTTTGCAGCTCAGCACTGAGGTAGAAATTAAGTCTTAAATAATAGTTAACATTTGCTGGAGTCTCTAGTCCACTTGCATTCATCTGTCTTGAAAGAGCCATTCAATGGAAAACATAGAGTCTTGAAGCTTCTTGAATCCTCGTATTGCTGGACATCTCCAAGGGTCTTCCAGATATTTTGGTCTCTGCACCTCTGAAAGTGCAACTGTTTTTATTTATATTGCATTTAGGAACCAAAGCATTGGCTCTCGCTAATAAAAATACACTGAATTACTTTGATAGTGCGATGGTAGTATATATAACAGCAAGAAATCAATAGTATGAAATGCAGCTATGTAGGTGAATTTAAGCAAGCCAACCTTATTCTGAACTTTTAAAAACAGACTATTGCTTTATAATTAAAGTATAGCATAAAGTGTAGCTAAGGATGGAGAGTATTGTCTAACTTGCACAAGCTTAAAAATGTATCTTTTATATTTTATTCATATTTTCTTATACAAACAGAGTGTTTTAGAGGATCTGTAATAAAAAGGATTTTCTGAGGTGATGGGTGCCCTCAACTCCCTGTGGCAGAATGGGAGCTTGCGGGCATGCAGCACCCGTCACTGCAAAGTCCTGCACAGGGAGGGCCCCATGCTGAAGAAGACTGAATTCCCTCCAGTGCTTTTGACTTTGAGCTTAATTCAGCAGGTTTCTCAGATAATGTTAAATTTCAGCAGCACAGGATTTCTCCTAGTCCAAGGCTGAGGCTTTTGAGAACTTCAGCATCTTGTAGAACAGTTCTTGAATATATACATATGTATGAGATGACATATGATATCTCCCTGTCCATCCCAAATATGTGGACATTGGCAAGCAGGTGTCCTTAAAGAAAGAAGGAAGGGAAGGAGGGAAGAGAAAATTAGACTCAAAGCAAAACCTGGACAGGATAAATAGAGCCAAGCCAAATTTAAAATTCGTGCAGGATGCAACACTGAACATTGTATATGCCTAAAAACATAGGCTAAGGGGAGTCATTACCACTGCTGAAATTGGAATATATCTTACTCAGCCTTTAGAAGTTGACTCTTTTGAATGGAGATGTGAAAAATGAACTTTATTCAACACAGAGCTTGATCTTGTATGCCAGCCTGAAAAGACAAACTACTGTAAGTATAAGTCCCAAGGGCTGATTAAACAATAGAAGGAAATTTCTAGAGTTTGAATTTATTTTTTGTAGAGGTATTTTTAAAAATAAAATGCAAGCTAAGTTTGTCAGAGTATGTCTGTTAATTTTTGTAATTTTTTTTGTTTTCATCAGAAAATATTTCTTAACAATATTTTAATACTGTGCTATTGCATAAGAAAAGTGAAGGGATCTTAAGTTGGCAGTAAGTCAAAATGAAAATAGTCTCATTCTTCAGGTTCGCAGACACACAAAAAGGGAAAAAAACCTCACCCCAAACATTATCACTAATGAAAATAAAATAAGTTTTATTCCAGGATGGTCATAGGGGTAGAGGTAAGGAAAGACGAAAGTAGGAGATAGTGTGTAAAAAAAGCCACCTTCTTTCACTGCAGAGAAATGAGGAAAACCAAAGATATCCTAAAGTAGTGAGGAGGCTAGAGCAAAGAGGCATCATGTTCTTGGCAGAGGAGACATGGAGAAGGAGACTTCATCATTCTGCACTTGCTGAAGCTTCCTCCCTTTGCCAGGAACATCAGTCCTGGTGGAGAAACCTATGGCTGAACTGAGACCTCATGTGCAAGATGGTGCAAGTTCCATCCCTCTGGGTTCACTTCAGCCACCTTTATTTACTTCATTTTACATGGTTTAATATTTGCATATATCTTACATTCCAAGTCAAAGCAGTATGTAAATCGCAGCAATTTATTTTTGTCAGGAGAGCAGAAGTAAGGAGGAGGCTAATTGAGGGTACTGGGAGTCTAAGCTGCACTACTCTCACACACAGAAGTTCTAGCTCTGCCCAACATTTCTCCAGGAAGCACCGGCACACAGCTCTCCCTACACACCTCTCCTCAGCAGGACTAAGGTTGATAGGCTTTAACAGCAATGGAAAAGGGCATTTTTATCTAAAAATAAACAAAAAAACCCCCACAATCTCCAAACAAACAAAAAAACCCACTATTTTTTAACCTTTTTTTTAACCATAATCTGCTCTGGTTTACTGCATTAGAAAGCCTGGTCTGTCTATTCAGTGAAAACAGGAACAAGAAACCAGCCTCCCTTTAACTTGAAGGAGAGTCTTTTCTAGTAGATGAGTACAAGAGTTTGCTTTTCTACCATAAGGTCACAGCTTGTAGACTCATTTATATAGTGATTCCAGGAGAACAGACATTTCTTGCTCACACATACACACACACAAAAAAAAGAAAAAGCAGAGAAGTGGGGAAAGAAAGAAACAGCAGATAAAAGCCTGTGTTAAGGGCAGGCCATCTTCTACCCTGCAGCTTCCTTCTACATGCAGAGCTTGCAAGAGCTTCAGTCACAGCAGAAAAGAGTAACGCACTAAAAGCAATGGGACTGGCAGATCTTATTTTTTCACTCCTTCCCACCCTCCCAGAAGGAAAGACTTTTCCAGGGAAACTCAGCAAGCCGTGCCCGCTCTCTGGAATGTGGTGGACGTTGAGTTTCCGTTCGGAGGCGCTCCACCTTCCACCTGCCAGGCAAGCAGAGCGGACCCGGCCCTGCTTGTGCCGGCTGCTTCCCTCTGCACCCAGTCCTGCCAGGAATGCAGCTTCCACGGGGCGCCAGCATGAGCTACGTGTGGGAGGTAGAAGCACTTTAGCAGCTGTTCCTGAGTCAGGGAACAAATTTTAATTGTGTGGAGTCAGTAAGTGGAGCTAGTTTGGAGGTGCTCGGGAAAGGGCATGAAAAGATTTTGCAAGAGTACAGCTTGCAGACTGGTGAATTCATCGCTGGTTTAAAAACGTGTGGGATTTTCTATGCAGCGAGGAGAAGCTCTTTCGTATTAGGTGGAAAGCCATGTTGGGATGTTTCCCAACATTTCTTAGAACTTACTCAGCAAATAAAGCTATTATGGTGATGGAAAAGGTTATACTAACAGTATAACTCATTCGTTCAGGAAAACACTGGGAATGTTCCTGTGTGTCTCAGAAGAATTTGAAGGCTTGTGCTGAATAAAAAGTATATCGAATCTATCCATTCAGTTTTATGATGAAATGAGAAATCCTTCACAGTCCAAATCTGCAGCAAAAGGGACCTGAGTTTATTTACCATATGGAAGACGTCCCTAGCATCTTACATGGTTAGCTTCAAATATTCCATATCTTCTAAGATTAGTAAAAGCCTTTGAACTTTATTCTTTTCCCACTTACTTCGGGTGTGAATAAAGAGTAACTTCATTAAAGTCAGTGAATTATGCTGATAACAGTTACCAGTGTGAGAGGAGAATGGCCTCTTTGGATAGACTCCAGGGCTTCATTGTACTGGTTTGCAGTCTGTTTTCTTACTGTGCTCCTTTTCTAGTTATTTTGTCAAGTCAGGCTGAGAAAGATTAAATCCTAGCTCCAATAACTGTTCAATAGTTTAAGAGCTATAAAATATTTATGCACTCAGCAGTTTGCTTCTGCGCAGTAACTTTTAGACATTGGTAACGTTCCATCTCTGAGGTTCTTTGACTGATGGTGTTAACTTTTAGCATGAACTTATTTACTGCGCCTAATGCGTTTCTTCTCTTTGGTGGCATCCAGCCTAGCAAAGCTAATGCCACTGGCTGCTTGCAGGGAGAGGAGGAGAGCAGGGTGAGGGAAGGGGTGCTCAGGAGAGCCTAGGTGAAGGTGGCATTTCTTGATGCTGTTGTTTCGATCGCTGGGATGACAGAGCCCATAGGGGCCTCTCTTTGAAGCACCGGGCCTGCTCACCCCGCCACAGGCCATGGCCGCCTCCGACAAACAAACCCGCGTCACCTCCGACCTCCAAGCCCGCTCGGGAGAAAAACAGCTCCCCTATTTCCAGGGGAGCAAGACAACAACGGGCTCAGCGAGTCGTTTGTGGTGTGCTTGGCAGGGCCCGCTCGCCTTTCTGCCTGTGCTCTGCGCCGTGATGGATGCAGGGCTGCAGCACTTAGGGCCTTGGCACCGTCGGCTCAGCTAGAGTTTGGAGCTGCTCCAGGAGGCCCAAGAAACCTGTACCTCAGGCCAAAAGCTTGAGGCTGGGAGTACACAGAACTGCTCTGAAGGCTGGATGATTTAAGGTAGATAGCAGCCATTTGAAAATGCCTCTAGCCTGGCTACCCCACAGCCTCTCAAAATGTTTTTGGATGGTTCCAAGGTTTCAGCTGCTGAAAAATACAGTCACTTCCCTTTAGGAGCCTTGTTTTTCCCAGGAAACACATCAATTTTCTGATAGTGTGAAAAGATCAAGGGAAAAAAAGCGACTAAATAGTAAATTTGTAGGAAAATCTTTTACCCTATCAGGTAAAAAGGACTATGACAGCTCCTCAGGCTCAGATAATTTGTTCTGCCAAATTCGTGCTGGCTAGACAATTTCATTTTGGGATAATGAGACGATCTATAAAAGACAGGAATATGTTCAGTGCATTTCCAGCAACAAAGCATGTGAAATACAACCATGTCCGTGGACTTGCATGGTACCATCTCGCGTTTGTGTGTTTTCATGGTCAAAGCATGGTCAAAGCTGTTTGAATTACATTCAAGACCGATGGAAAGTGTTTAACATCAGGTGGCTACTAGCAGAACTGCTTGATGTATTTGTCCATGCAGACTGCTTGTCCTGGGATGCTTATTTCCAGTAAATTATGAATCACTGTGGGTCACTTTGCAGTCAACACATTCACTTTTAGAATTGCGTAGTGGTTTTGGAAAGGCGTGGGTGGTGCAGAGTCCTGCAGAGTCCTGCAGAGGGACAACCACATTGAGCAGTGTATTCTTCAAGTAGTAAATAAATTCTCCTATCTGAACAACACTTTCTCATGTAAAATTCTCACTAGTGCTGTAACTTGTAAATAATCTCCAACATTTGAAAGACTGTGAACATCTTGAAGATTAAGGTTTACTTCCTTAAAACTGAAAGCTAAAAAGCATACAGTTCTGCTTGCAAATCATCAAGAGTCACTGTATCTTGTAAAGCCAAGAAGGTAGGATAGTATCCCTGTAATATTCTGACTATTATCTACTGTGTTCTATTATGTTCCATTGCTGTCATTCAAAGAAGCTCAAGTCTGATGTCTGGCAATATAGGTGGGAGCATTTTCAATGAAAAGCCTAAGAAGATTTCTTATGGAGAAATGTGCTTATGTTGGTATTCTCTAGATGGGGAAATTACAATTTTTCTTTAAAAATCACCTCGTGTCAGGTCAATATTGATGTTCGAAGATGGCAACAGAGAGCTTATAAAAGAAAGTCATGGTGCAAAGGGGCAATAATGAGAGTTATAGCACGGGACTGCAGAGCTCACATGCTTACAATGGAGATCTTAATGTCTGGATCTGACTGCTTAGTCCTCTGCATTTGCCATTGGCTCCTCTATCTGCAGTCACACATTCCAGATAAATCCTGGACTTTCCAGTTCCCTGAAAACATTCCATTCAGTGCTTAAACTGTGAGATAAAAATGATCTTCACATACAAAGTATGGCATTATACTAATGGAGTGCCTTAGAAGGGAAAAAATTAAGCGTGGTGGTTGGTAGTGCTGGTATTGATGTTGTTAATGCACAGAAATCCCACTCTGTGTCTATCTATGTCTCAACCCAAATGGCTCTATAGAAGTATGTTATCTAGGATATCTTCTGTCAGAGTGAATGAGGTTCACTGAAGAGACTGCCAGTCTCCTGCTGCAAGCTGCATGTCCATCTTCATTCACTGCAGCAGTCGAAGTCAGTGCTCAGCAAATGAGAACCTCTTCTTGTCTGCTCCCAATCCAACTTTTTTTTTATAGTTCTAGGCTATTTCTATGCTCTTATTCATTGCACTATAATTTTCTTGACATTCATACAAACCTGTTCATGAGAGAGAAATAGGATGAGGAATACTTCTTTTCTGACAACACTGACATGTAGTTTCCATCACAAAAAAGGGAAAACACATAATGTATATAAGCCATTGATATTGTAAATAGCCTACTTCATGTACTGTGTAAAAACATCTTGGATATAGATAGTCCAGTAACAAAATTCTTGCTAAATTCAAAGATGCAGAATCATGCTCCAAATAGCAGACTATGAATATCATGCAGGTTTTTGTGAATAAGTAAAAAGAATGATGGGGTTCAGAATAATATTCTAACATGCATTGGAAAAATAACAGCCTTCAGAGAATCACTTCAATAATTTGAGGATTAACATTTGGACCAGCTGCTGGTGTTCACAGAATGCCTCTTTAGTATGAGGGGACTCTACACTGATGGAGAAAGCATGATGCTCCTACAGGGACAAGACAAACAGATGTTCAGCCAGAGTGATGACTATATCCACTTCAGAGAGATTTACTTCAAGTGACTCTCAAAACTCCCAATGAATTGTGCTTTTCAAATCCTACCAGACTCTTCAGCAGCTTTAATCTCAACAGCAGCTTCTTAAAGGATTTTGTAAAATATTTCAAGATGCAGCAAACTTCAGGAAACAGCTATTTTCACTGAGAGAGTTATACAGCAGCAACACTCTGGAAAATCTCCTAGAAATATGCTTACACTGAAGAGTATCACTGTAACTGTCAAGGACATATGGCCCTCATACTCAGTAGAGAATTAACTGAAGCCCAAGGAAAAGTTACATGCTGTTCCACCAAGCCTGATTATCCTGAAAACAAAACAGACATGTATTGCATTAAGCGATACCTGTAACTGTATTTAAGAACACAGCTCTGGCTCAAATAATCCTTGAAAGCAAGTGGAGCTGAGTTCAGCTGTGGGGCACTGGGAGTTGTTACGAAGGGATCAAGAGAAACTGTTCTAGGTGGCTCCAATTTGGGCAATTCTGTAAAATAAGGTGTTTGGGACTGGTAAAACGATGCAAAAGTGGGAGCTAGGTACCTACCTTACCATCTTAAACATATAGAGAACTTGTGGGAGGCTTAGGTCCTCAGCAAGTCCTGGATGTTGCTAAAGGAGCAATCCAGAGCAAGGCAAGAGGAAAATGGTCACTGCTCTCTGTGGGTTGGTGCCTAAGTAGAGACTTCACATCAGGAGTCTCTGCCCCAACACGGTCCAGAGACTCAAGTATTCTCCTGAGACTCAGCGTCCAGCTGGGCAGAGCTTGAATTTCACATGGTTGGGTTGCCCTGTGACACCTACTTTTACCTGATATTTTGCTGGCTGGAAGCCCTTCAAGAGAGGATATACACACTCCCAGATCCTGTCTCTGTCTGAAAGGGATCATCTGCTTTGGACTCTACCTTGTTGCCTAACTCAGGATGACAGGCTGCAGAGAGTACGGAGATGTGGGGTGCTGAGCACTGTGATAACAACACTCCATTGTGGATCTAGCTCTATGAATCTACCCTATGGGGATCAGAGCCTTACTTTGGGGAAGGAAGGTTGAAAATGTTACCAGGTCAAGCCTATTAGAAGTTAGTAGAGTTAGTTGTCTACTTGTATTGGTTTGAACAACATGGGAATCTAACCTTCTGGCAGTGAGAGATTGTTCCCTGCAGGATATGCTTTGGAACCGATGCAATTTTCCTGTATGTTTGAAAGAGACACCATTAATATGTATTGACTGCTCACTTAGCAACGATTGTATGTACTTCATTACCAAAGACAGTAATGTTACCATTTAGAAATTTTATTAAAAACTTGCAGCTGAGAGGGGATCTCGATTTAAAGATTAGATTCCTGGTAAGAGAGCTTAGATCAGAGATAGCCACTTTAATGGTCCTTGAATGCAATGAAGGAACTTGGATGCTCACAAATCATTAAAATTAACATTTCAAAATCCCATCCACCACTCTGCTTTAATGATTCATCCAATAATTAAAACAGCTAAATTAAAGGTGAAACCCTATTTGGAATCCAGTGTTGGCTTGGCTGTTCCACCAAGTTTAGATGGAGAGCTCCATCTAAACTGCAGGATCGATGGCATTTCTTACCTCCTATGCCTAGCTACAGCCTGTTGGCATCCTCAGCCCCTCTCCCAGGGGTAAGACCTGGATATACACAAGTCCTCTTGGCCTTGATTTCCAAGGAAGGAAATGACAAAAGAGCACGGTGGCTCTGAACACTCTGGGTGACAGATCTTGAATGCACCAAGGAGCACATCTGTCTTGTCTAGGTGGAGTTGGCCATCCTGCAGCCAGAAAGGTCTGCAGGTGAGGACCCAGACTGATGGGTGAAAGATCTGCAGTCAGGGTGCTTCTTTTGTTATCTTCTCCGGAGATCTATGATCTGATATGGTTTGGGCTGCTCTGGTCTGAGTCATCCTGACCAGATGACATCTGGTCTGAGTCATCCTGACATCCTCAGCTTTACTTCATTATATAGAAGTAAAGCAAAGAAAACCCTCAAACCCTGGAACACTCTTATTTGAGAATTGTGTTATCTTCTCTTATTTCTTTGGTTCCTTCTTTGCTGAACTTAGCTACAGGATCTCTCTGACACAGATGCAAGAAGGTGCTGCCAGCTGCCCACTTGGCCCTTCCCACCAAGAGTGGCCAGTCCCACCTGAGCCTTCCACCCTCCAAAAAGCATCCCCAGCCCTTCTAATGCAGCCTTCCTCTACAAGCAGGAAAGAGCCTTTCAGTGTGCTCTGAACTTTTAACTAACATCTCAGATACCTATTAATCTCTTGACAAATCAAATAAATTAATGGTGAAATGAAATCTTGTGCCGTAAGTGGATGAGTCTTGAAAGGCTTAACTCAGCAGAAGTACATTGAGATGTCACTCAGGAAGGCATTGCCAGGATAATAGGAGACTTTCTAACTGGATTTCTCTCCGTCTTCAGAGTTTCCTCCAGCACTGGCGTAAGCATTTTATTGTTTTTGCTGACTCACACTTTTAATTAGGAAAGAGCAATGTTTTCTGTTCTCTGAATAATATACTTAAATAAAATGTTACAAGTACTCAAATATATTAAAATATTAAACAAAATATTCCATAATTTAATGTCATATATATTTCTTGGCAGCAGCGAATTCCAAGAGCCTGAAGCTGTAATTGAACAATAAATTTAAACCATGATTTCAGCCCATGTATTATGGATGTGTTTGGGGTCTTTACCAAGCGCCTTGCTGATATCATGTCATAAGAATTCCTGTTCTTCAGACAAACTCTCACTGTGCATTTTTCATAGACAAGTCTTGGTATTGCAGCAGTAATGCCTGTGAAGTCATATGTGACTGTAATTTTAACATCTTAAAATGTGGAAATTGGATAGAGCTATGATGCCCTTTCCTTCAAAGCTGAAAAAATATCCACTATATTTATTTTTCTGACCTGAGAAATTTTTGGTGGGTTATTTTCTGACTTTTTACAAATCCTTTAATAGTTTATTCATGTACAGAGCTGGCCCTATACATGCCTTGCCAGAACTTGATATTTATGGTATTTATCTTTTTAATCCTTCAGATGTCTTTATCCACTACTTATAGATTCATATTTACTCAATAAAGATGTTCTGTAAGGATTATTTAGAATACTATCCAGTGGCTATTAGCAAGTAAAAGTGAGGTTTTTCCTCTACCCTACTCTGCAAAGGTCCAAATTCTGGCTAATCCAAACTGCCTTTCCATTTATGAAAAGTATCTCTAGCTTTGGGAAAGACATTTGTTCTTTTGCAAACACATAGGCTTATATTTGGATTGAAAGACTTGGTGGAGGCAGAGCTATATGTCAACAAAACAAATTCAGAACCTGCTTCTACCTGGGGTTTGACTAATGCTCCTCCCCAAGGCTCTGCGGGGCCAGAGAAACTGTTCTGCAAAGCATCTTATGTGCCCATGCCCTCTGTGGCACATGAAAACTGGCAAAACCAAAGTGCCAACCAATGGAGGTTGCTTTGTTCACTTTAGGGAAAAAATAGTTACTGATATTTTCCATTGAGGGATTTGGGAGGACTTTTCTCCAAAACCTGTTCCTTGAGGTTGACCATCTGCTCAATTACTGAACCTGTTCCAACCCCTCTCTTCCCAGGCAATAACTGTTGAGAAATCTGTGGCAAGACTATTTGTGATACCCAACACGCTCAGATGTCTTGTGACCCCACACTGGCTGCTCCCTGGCCTGTGAGGGAACGAGACTGTCCTATTTTGGTCCTCCTAGTTGATGGCTGTGCCCCTGCTAGCCCATGCAGCTCTGGTGGCTGTACTGGTCCTTCCTTCAGCTGCCTTTGGCACAGTCATCCACAGGGGGCTTTTAAGAAACCACTTGACAGCAGGAGATGACAGGAGATCATGGAAGGTTCTGCTGCTGTGGAGGTGCCTGTGTGCCCTGGAGCACAGGGCCACATATTATGTTCCCTCTTCTTGCCTTGCCTGTGCATCATGAGCACAAGGGCCTGGGAGAAGGACCGAGTTGTCATGTCATGTCAGTCTGCTTTATGCTCCATACATTTATGAGTATTTCAGAGACTCCATCCTGACCGTATCAGTGAGAATTAGGTGACTCTTGTGTTAGGCTGGCATGACTGCAAACACAGTCTGTATGAAGATGTTTTGAAGATGACACGGTCTGTATGAAGATGTTTTGAGTTAGATCCCAAGTGCATGACCTCCTTATTGGTGCAATGGGGTTTCTTCTGTGCTTTCCTTCAGCCCCTGGATTATCCACTTCCTTTTGGTATGACATTCTGCTATTCCTTTGTATTCATGAAATTCCCTCATATTAGGTCACTAGCTAATTTATTAGCGCAGCTCTAATGTTTTAGACAAGGTCATTATCAAAATATTAAGTCTTTGGAGTCTTGCCTGGCAATCTTCCTCCAGCCACATACTTGTTGCAGGATTACTCATTGCCTCCTTTTCCTTCCACATGCCTATCTAAGCCAGCTTCTTACTCACCTTGTACTTTCTCAATTGACCCCAGCTTTTCCAGTTCCATATGATCTATAGTAAAATATCCTACTAAAGACTAGAAAGGGTTTGACTGGAACATTTTCTTTGTTAGGTAAATTTGGTGTCTTGTCAAAGGCAATCTGGCAAACACTACCTTAAAAACACTCCTGTTGTGCTTTATCACATTTTCCCTTCACATTCACTTCTTTAATTATAATATTCTCCAGAATCTGCTTTAAACCCTGAATACCACTGAGACAGACTAATGAGTCTAGACTCAATCTGAGCACTTTGTTTTCCTTCTGAAGCACCAGTCTTGCCATTTTTTGTACCATTTTTTTTCCTGAATGCGGGAATGAGATCATCCAGTTTCTCCAAACCAAGTATATTGAACTCTGTGAGTTTTGTTTCCAAGATTTCCAGCTCTTGCTCCCGTCAACTCTCTTTTGCTCTTACGGCTCAAATCATCACTCTTGTGGGAAATTGAGGCAAAGTCTGGCTCAGTTTGGGACTGAGCCAAAATATAGTTGTCCAAAGCTCCATCCTCACTCTGTAGTGCCTCACTTTTATTTTCCTTGTGGTTTGCTGCTGTCTTTAGTCTAATGTTCTGTGAGATCAATCTTAGTTTGTCTTTGGTAGTACCTAGGTTACCTGTCTTCCTCTCTATTTCCATATCTGTCCTCTTTCCATTCTTTGTACAGCCTTGTTATCTTTCTTAAGGATCTTCCTCTTGTCTAGTCTCTCCTCTTGGATTTTACCCTGATCCCCATACCGATTTCTGATCTACGTAGTCTTAACTTTTTTATCCTGAAAGAATCCCCAGGCTCCTGCACATGCAAGCCTTCGCCTTTAGGTGCAGGGAAGCTGCCTGCTGGAGGATGTGGGATGCAGCTGCAGGAGATGGTGGTGAGTGTTTCCACTGTGCCTGCTGAGCACTCACAGCACTTCCACTGCAGCCCTGAAGATCATGGGCTCTTGCTGGAGAACTAGGTAGTTGCTGCTACTGTGAACGTGTTCTGCCATTTGCCCCGGTAGGAACGTGTAATGGGTTTGCAGGGACACTGGTCCAGGTGCTGAGCATTGCCGATACCCCCTGCAGTGCCTTTGAAAAGAGAAGCAGAGTAGACTGTGCTGTCAATTTATTAAATGTGGGTTCACACAAAAAGCCCCTCCACACTGAATCACACCAACTGTGTATTAGAGCCTAAGGGGCTGAAGGTGCTGGGTTTTACAGACACCTGTGTGGGCATGAGGCACAACACAGTCATGCAACAAGCTTTTAAGCCGTCCAGTGCACAAGCATTATTGAAGATGATCTTACCGGAGAAGACAAGAGGAGTTCTTACCAAACCAGTACCCCCCAAGCTGCAGACTAAAGCTCAGCAGTAGCCAAGGTGCTCCTCGTATAGCTCAAGATGAGGAAGAAAATAATATGTGTGCCCATTTTAGATGCCATTCTTGATACCTATAAAAGTAGTGCTGAGCCCGTCTTCCTGCAGCGTTCAATCCCTCAAGGCCAGTGGTCAGGGCAGGCGTTGGAGGGATTATAAATACATTCTCATGATCTCTTTTTTGATCATGTCCCCTCTTTTGTGCCTGGGAGTAGAGGCTGTAAATAAATGTTTTTTACTGCTACTAAATAACTCCTTTATGGGAGGATGTACTGGAAAGGACTGTACTGTATGTAAGGAGGTACTGTATGTAAAAGGATGTACTGTAAGGAAAGGACTAGGGGGAAAGTTTCCCCAGTAAAGCACCATGAACTGTCCTCGTAGCGTGGTGGATCGGAGCCTCTGCTGGATTTTTCACCCAGTGCCAGAGTCACCCGGGCCGCAGCTGAGGGCCGGGACACGGGGAGGCGGAGCGGGGAGGCTGCAGATGCCGCGGCCGCGGCGCCCAGCACCTGTCACTGCCCTCAATGGGGCCCTTGTTCGCCGGGCAGGGACAAATAGTTTCCCATTGAAGCGCTGACACTTGAGCACGCGGGAGCTTTTGCAGAATCGCTGCTTGCGTCGCTTGGCATAAATACCCGGTTTCACTGCGTCTTACACATGCTGCCGGGTCGTTCTGGTGCCGCAGATGGGGTTCCTGCACCGCATCCCCTGTTCATCCACAGTAGGGTGAGACAGGGACCACTCGGGGCCCAGATAGGAGATGGGGGCTTAGGCGCTGCTGGAAAACTGGCTTTGGAGAAAGGAAAACAGCCATTGCCTGGCAGCCTGCTGTGGGTCACTGTGGTGGCCAAATAGGGGGAGAATCTGCTCTGTAGACACCACACTTGTGTCCCAGACACTTGGGAAACACTAAAAATACTTCTGATCTGTACTTATTACACCATATTTATGGAGATTTCATTGAAGTATAGCAAGCTAATGTGCCAGTTGATATCACCTGGGGCTGGAGCTCGTGAGGCCGGCTGACCTACAGTGAGCAAGAGCCTGGCCCTGGAGCCTTTAAAACAGGGTCTATGGCTGGGAGCTGTGCAGCAGTTTGTGCTTCTTTCTACGTATCTTATTTTCTATAAAAAGGCATCTTTCTATCAAGCCTGTGTTGGCAAAAGAAACAAATAAAGTACAGCATCACATTCTTAACAAGAAAATTCTTACATACACCCTTAGATGTGTACAAATCTTGTGTGATCTTTGGATGCATATTTACTGATAGGGTAATTCCCAGCTTATTGTAGAGAATCCCCTGACGGAAAGCGGGAATCTTTTATTAGTGTGTTTGTGTTTTTGTTTCACCTTTGTGTGTGTCATTGGTATGTTTTGATTGCAGGATCATTTTTGTAGTTTTTTAAGTGAAAAAGTATCTGAAAGAAAAAATTAATGATAAAAGGATAAAGATGTAGTTTATATAAGGCACAAAAAAAAATCATAGCAGTAGATTTAGTAGATGAAGTAGAAACAGGAAATTCCAGAATAATTTCCTTGGGATAGAGGAGTGAATAAAGTCCAGTTGCATAAAACTGTTTTACTGAATATTAGGTTGTTATTTCTTTGTCCAGTGCAATATCAGGTCCCGTTTTATAACTAACACAAACTGAGATCTGTGAAGATGACAGAGTTGAAATTCTCTAAAGTAGAAACCAAATAAGATTTTTTAGTTATTCTGAGTCATTGGACTATAACGTCACAGTACAGAATATTCCATTTTATCACAATTTATCCACCTTTTAAGCAAATTTATTGTTCTGTTTATAAAAAAAAAATAGTCTGTGTTTGTCATACTTGATCATACATTGCATTCTTTAATGCCAAGTGCATTGCTGTGAGTGCCTGTAATTTGCCATCATCCCTGAAGATGTTCTTGAAAATGAGATGTTTCATCTCAGTGGTCATATCCCGCTGACATTTAAAATAAATAAATTATCAGTTCTGTGGTATTGTTGTCAGGGTTTAAGAGGAATTTACATGGGATGCTTCTGAGGGAATTGTCAAATCTTAATCTTCCAGCAAGCTACAAAACTATTATTAACATATCTTTAGGTAATGTTGTTTAGTGTTAATACTCAACAGAATATACTTTTCATTAAAATATGAAAGAGGTCCAAATATATTTTACCCTTAAGCATAATATTAGCTATGCTGTTTCTTGGAATGGCTGCAATATAAAAATTAATCTAGGCTTATTTTAAATGACTTTTGTGTCACTGTATAATCTCTGCATTCTTTTCTCTGAGACAAGATGAGTGGAGGCTGGAGGAAAATCCAGCAAGTGAAGTCAGTGAAAATATATGTGAAAGGCAAAAGTTTCAAAACGACGAGTTCTTACTAAGGATGAGCAATGCGGCTCCTTTGCTTTCCCAGACACATTTGATCTCACCTAGCATTGCTCTCCAGCACATCCTTTTTGGTGACTGCTTGTCTCAGCCTCAGCACAGGAAGGAGCTACGCGGGTGTTTGTATGGAGATGAAGCAGGTCCCTGGGTAGGGCAGCGGGCGCTGGGTTTGGTGGTATTTAAACCTGCAGGGCAGTGCTGGGGCCCTGCACCCCATTTGTTGCACCAGAATGACCCAGCAACATGCAGATGCAGTAAAACTGGGTACTTATGCCAAACAGTAAAGAGGTTCTTGAGCCAGCCAGGTATTCCTGAGAAAATGGGAAGTTCTCCTGCCTGAAGCCACAAGAAGGAGTCAAATGGGGCCAGGCAAAAAAAATGCAGTAAATATGAAACAATTCTAGGGAGCATTTGTAGCCCTGGAAATAAAACAAGCAAACAAACATAAAGCAACAGGCTGCCTTCAAGAGAATTAGTGAATCTAGTGAACAGTTTAATTTATTACCATGTGGATAGAGGAGGCAGATTTTCCAGTATCAGCCACTTTAATGTCAGTATAAGTCGGTCCACACTGGAGCTTCTGCTTACATGGCTGTACCCATGAAAAGACTTTGTAATCAACAGATATATCAATGCAAAATTGGTATGTCTGAATTCAGCAATTTGAAAATAATAAATGGGAGGAAATGGGTGATAATCAGCCTGTGAAAAGTTTAAAACTGTTGCGATTAGTAAAGATACAGAGTTAGAAAAAGGGATGCTTAAATCATGTTTTAATGATGTGAGCAGGGAGATGGCAGTATTAAAAAGCAGGCAAGGTTTAGATGAGATTGCAAGGAGGTTGAAATAATGCAAGATAGCTAAAGCGCAGCTCAATTGGAGAGATGAGCTGTTGCTGATAAAATCAGGGCCAAGCAGTGCTGACAAGGGGCACTCATGGCTAGGGTCTTGGTGCACCATAATCAGTCAAAAGATAAAAGCTAGGGGTGTGGAAAAACCTTGAAATCTTTATGGAAAGAGGAAATTTATAGGGAAATGTGGTTTTGAATGTTTTGAAACTATTTATGTGTTCAGCCTAAAGCACCCAAATGGTTTCACTTTAGTTCTTTCTTTTTAGGCAGAGGAAGGAAGCTGCCACAGGGGATGGGTGATTTCATTCCCCTATTTCTTCTGTGTCACCTTGGCCATGGTCTCTCCATCTGAAAGGACCTGAACTTCACAGAACTACCCAAGGAGATGGCCATAAAGTACTACAAGGAGCAAGAGTTTCCCTGTTAAAAGATAAATGAGGTCTCAGAAGGTGTTTGACCAAAGGGCTTGTCAGTTCTTCTTACATTGTCTCAGTGGTAATTTAAGTATTTTGCACCAAGCAGAAACATTCCAGGAGCAGAGTAGCCCTGGGCAAGGCTATAGTCCATGAGGTGGGAGACCTCATTCACGTTCCTCCTCTAGACAAGGTCAGGAGCAGACCCGATGCAGGTCTTCCTCCTCCTCTGTGATCACCCTGCTCTGTGCCCAGGAGATGGCAGGGGCAGGCTGCTGTCATCCTACCAGGTTATTCAATTCATTCTGTGTAAGATACACAAACAACCATGTCTCCTGGTGGGAGGACACATCACAGCCTATCATCTTCTCATGACTTTACTTTTGCGTGGTGGGAGATGGTGCAAATGGCATCACTCCTCTTTTGTAAGCTGCATGTGAAGTTTATGGGACTAAATAATAAATATAGCCCTTGGGCAGCTCCAGAAAGAGAACCAGAATGACCATGATATTGCTTGACAATTCTGAGGAACCTATAACCACAAATGTCAGGAAATGGCCTGGAGTGAGTAGCTGAGGCTCAAGATTCCTGATAACTCCAGGTTCTCTGTATGATTTGCACTGTCCAGAGCCAGGCGAGGTGCAGAGAGATTCCTGAATTTCTGGCATTTCGGTGCTGTTGGGCATCTCTCTGAGGCCTGGGGACTCACATTGGAGTCTGGAGTATCCAATTGCTCAGCGACTGCCTCGGGCACTGCCTGACTGCTGCATAACCAGGGGCACCGAGGAATCAGTTCTGTGCTATGTGGGATAAAAGTGAGCGAGAGGGAAGGGGTCCATTTCAGCAGGGGCTGGAAATCAACTGTTTGAGCCCTAACTTAGCTCCCAGCCTTTGGAAGGGGCAGTTCCCTGAACAGATGGATTTCAGCATCGCCTTCAGGAAGGAGTCAGATGCTGATCAATACTGTGCAAAACTAACCTGCAAGACAAACTAGCTGTCTGACAGAAGAAAATACCAGATCTCCTTTCGCCTTCTTTTTCCCCCACTGCACTCAGTGAACACTTTCAACTTTTCTTTTTAAATCTCACAGCCTACAGCAAGCAGTAATAGCTTATTCATTATTTAAGTTACTGTTTCTGTAACTGGGTTAATAATAGTCCTCATAGCTAAGTACAGTGCACTCTAGACGGTATAGTTAAAGTTCCCACAGAGCTTTTGTTTTTCTCAATTTGCAATAATGCTCCCTTTATAGCTAGTTTATGAAAATGACTGTGCCACAATAGCCTATGCATAACACCCAGTGAATTAGTGTAATAGGGCTTGTTAACACCATGGAGAACCTTTGGAGTAAAAGAGTTATCTGTAAATGATCTTCTAAAAAAATATTGAAAGGTCTCCTTATGAGATATGTGGCTTTCCCCACCAGAGTCAATTCCAAGTGTTGACCAGATCATTGTAGGCAGTTTGTGATTAAAAAGCTGAGATATTTTTCTCTCACACTAAGTAGAAGCTAAGCACTAATAGAAGTTGAATAT
>JAVCKT010012663.1:0-10301 GCA_032273925.1 Rhynchotus rufescens | reverse complement strand
AACAAATGTGATGCCCGGTATGGTTTATGAGAGAAGAAAGAAAAGAAAATCAATCCACAGCAATATCAGATGTGCCTCTGTGTAATAAACTGCTCTGCAATTATATGAACAAGGTAGTGGTTGTGACGAGAGGTAGGGGATTTTGTGTCTCCAAATGTGCCGGGTTTGTATCATCCTGTCACCAATTGTTCAATATTGTGATACTGGACAATCTCCAGTGTTTTTCCCAGTAGGTCAGTGAACTTATTTTCTTATCAAGCCTTAAGGCAGGTGCAGACATGACGACGGCATTTGCCTTTGTTTTTCTCCTTCAGCCCAGCCTAGCAGCTCCTTAGTATGCGGGGCCAGTGACTCAACCGCACAAGTTTCCTCCTCCCAGTATTTTCCTTGCAGGGCTTGCAGGGAAGCGCACAATGGAGAGAAGTTTCATCTCCCCCTGCAAAGGGGAACGAGAGAAATGCCTGGTAGCTGTTATGCGGGGTGGCATTTTAATTATCAGACCGCATTACAGCGGCAGCCGCACATTTGCATGCGCGCACAGCCGCGTAAGCGCACGCGTGCACACACGTTGCGTAGCCATCCCACCCCCCTGAGCCCCCCTGCTTCTATGGAGAAGGTCTTCCTCCTCCTCCAATCCCTTCTCCGCACTTATGCAACCCGGGGAACACAGCTTGATTGGAAAGGTTTCTTTCTTTGATAACAACAATTCAATGCGCCTTGACATTTTAATAGCCTGCCGTCCTAGTGAACACAATCGAGCTGAGCAGTGAAGCAAAAATCATTAGGTAAGCAAGATAATCTAAACGAAAAAGCAGCCGCAACTGCCTTCCCACATCTGGGGCACAGCTGGGCAGAGGCTGCCCCTTCCCAGGCGCTTCCGAACCAGAAGCCTCTCCCGGGAAGGGTGTCAGGGAGAACAGGGGTGTCCGTGGATTTATGGCGGGGGGGAATTGCATTCCCTCCTGCCCCTCCACCTGCGGGCAGGGCTCCTGCTCCCCATTCCCGGCTCATCCCTCCCCGCCTCTGCCCACATCCATTTCCAGCGGAGTGAGATGCTGACTTTGCAAGCCATTCACTTTATGAATATGACCCTCAAAGGGAAGAAACCCTCTCACAAGCCCAGAACTATGTTATCATCGTTATTAAGGAGCTTAAAAAGGAGCTGGGAAGAGGAGACACCGGTGGAATTGCAGCCTGATTGTGATTGATGTGTTCCTATTAGCTTCTCACTGTTATCTCTCTGGATGGCAAGAACAGCCAGTGGCTTGTAACACAACAGATTACCTGAGTTTTCAGCCCTAGACGGATGTTTAAATAAAATATAGTCCCTTTTAGCGAGAAGCTCATTTTCTCTCCGAGGCGCCCAGACTATTTCATGTCAGCTGTGATTCGCTGTGACTCTCCTCAGTAAACATGTCTTATCATTAATAATTCTTTACAAGCACAATTTTATGGAGTCTTTTTGTATGCGAGCGCGGGGGGAGGCGGGGGGACATGCGCAAATGTTGGGCTCAGCCTCATCTTGATACAGTTTGGGAACCCAAGGTGCTTCTCCTCAGCATTTCACCTGCCTTGCCAAAAATGATTGATTACCCCTAGCAGACTGGGTGTCCGGCTATACCCAACAAATGACTTTGGCCCCTAACAACAGGCCTTGGCCAGATAGAAATCAATATTTCACCATTAAAATCTATCAAAGAAGAGTTAAGGCACCATCTGTCCCTGCCGCCTTTCCATGGTGTGTGAACATTAAATCCGACACTTGTAGTACATGAGTAATCAATATATAGTAGTTCACAGATCATTTGTGGTCCCCTTTTAGCAGTGATGGATGCTTGGAATAGTTGTGATTCATTTTGTCACACCATTAAACAAGATTCTGTCCAGTTCCTTCCTGATTTCATTTAGAGGATCATTCTTCACAGTTCATAAGAGAGAAACGGTTTTACCAATCTGCTTCTATTTCAATAAGTCACTTTATAGAGATTTTGTGTCCTGCAGACTGTAAAAATTCTGGAGAGATAGTACAAACATACCTCTAAAACTATTCACTGCATGACATATGCATAAAGTGTGAAAAGCTGAATGTAAATATGTTTACCTCTTTATCTACAAATATTGGTTTTAACCCTCTCCCTGCTAGAGGGGCCTTACGGCACCAGCACATGTGCACACAGCCTTGCCTAAGGCAGATATAATCAAGATAGGGAATGGGCTGTAATTAAAAACATGATTAAAGGAACTGCAAACTCAGTTATAGAGCTTTACTCCTAAAATTAAAATGGAGAGACCTCAGTAAAATAAACACCTTTCTTAATTGCTTCTGTTAATATTGACCTTGCTTTTTCTGAAGTGTTCATTTTATAGTGACAATAAATGTATAATTGCTGAACATGTTAAATGATTACAAAGAAATGGCCCTATTTTTTTTCACTTTTCTTATAATTGTCATTATTATGCATAGTCCTCATTCTTTTCAGAGTAGGGGGAAAAATTACACATTAATGTTCCATAGATTATTAATCTCATAAAAAGCCTTTTCTAGCACTCCCCACATCATTCAGTCAGATCTTCACAGGCTGGTGTAAATGGGCATCACTGGCAGGGCAGCTCAGATTTAAGCACTTCAGGACTTGGCCCTCTGTGTGGTTTGCCTGGCAGCAGCGACAGATCCAAGTCCTACAGTAGCACATTTCAGTGCAGACTCGAGGTAGCAATGGAGCTCTGTCACAACATATCTACTAAAATACATATAATGAAGCAGAGCGTTTTCCTAATTAAAAGCAAAAAAACAGTAGTGATTCATGCAACTAGCAGAGCTAGACTGATGCTCCACAGTAGTTTACTACTCTTCCACAGAGTAGTTTATACTGTGATTTTTAATCAGGTTGTTCATTTATAGTCCATACATTTCTGAGCCTTCCTGGCTGGAACAACTGGATCAGTGAAGGCGATGGAGGAGGAGGAAGGCAGAGACCCATCCAGGCTGGATGAGTCAGTGTGGTCCCACTAAAGCCCTGCTGGAGGTAGACCAGACCCTACAGAAGTTTGACTCAAGTATCTCTGCACTTAGGAAGAACCTATCTGCAGGGGAGGAATCACTGCTGATGAATCATGGTCCCTGGATGGCTGTCAAACACCAGGATTCCCCCTTTTCTATGGAGCTGGTGTTGGTTGGATCAAAGTCCCATCCTCTCCACTGAGCTCTGCAGAGACCCCCAGGAGCAGAAGGGACAGGCATGTCCTTCCTGGCATGTCTGATGGGATCCCATCAGGCATGTCTGATGGGTTCATACTCCTACAAGACAAGCATCAAGACAGTGTATTAATGACCAAACGGCACAGACGATTTCTGCTACTGAAGCCGAGTGGCTAGAGCAGAAACCCTTGGTGAGGAATCCCTGGGGTCAGGTGTGACTTTGTCACAGCTCCCTGCGTGGTTGGGCTCAGATACAACTGCTCCAAGCGACAGAACATGTCCCAGCTCCACATACTGCTGCATCCTAGGAGAACCCCCCTGCCCTTCCACACGCCTCTGCTGCTGCACGTGCCGGGCATGGACAGATCATTCACCAGTAAATGTGCACGCAGGTCCTCGCCCACACGTGTGAATCCTTAAATGTGGCTGTCCTGTGTCGCCCTTGGAGCTGCTAATCCTAGCCCTGATGGAGCAAGTCCTGCCCCATCCTCTGGGCACTTCAGGTACCTACCTTTAAAAAAAGGACCCTGCATGGGGAAGGGCAGGGTGCTGTGTTCAGGAGTCCGAATATGAGACCCTGCCTTACTGTGTATTTTGTTTCTTCCTTTATATATCTGACAATCCTTAATTTCATAACAAGAGTTGTACTCTCGGGAGATAACAAATGTAAAATATTACTGCTGAAAATGAACTACTTAAAAAAAAAAAAAAAAAAGAACAGGGCCAAGTTTTGAGCTAGCACAAATCGAGTGTCTTCCAGATGTCAGTGATGCTGTGCTGATTCGCACATATGGAGCCCCAGGCCTTACGTTTAGGCTTACTGTATGTTAGAGAACAGAGATGGTAAAATAATTACTGATTCTTTTCCAGAAAAGGTGCGTTGAATGATCACTTGAACGCAGCTCCTAACTTGGCCGTACGTCTGGGAGCCGGGTGCTGGCGCGTGGTCCTGTGGTTCTCGTGTTTCCATGGAGCGATCCGGCCGGCTCGACGCGGAGGCCAACCAAGAAAACAAAGATACCGGGAGAAATCCTGCAAGAGCCCTGAATTATCACCTGGGAAAGCGTTGTGTGGGGAGAAGGTGGAAACCCGTGTCCTCGCTCCTCTTCAGGTGCTAAGCAAAGCCTCTCCCGTATAGCTGAACCTCTAACACACGTAAATAGATACATATATTGATTTTCTTGGTAATAAATGGCATAGCTGTGATTCCCTTCTTGTAAATCTTTTTCTAAGCACAAAAGTGGGCAAAGGGAGGGGGAAGGGGTTGTAGGGGAACAAGACTAATCAGGACTTCACCATCAAAGCGAATCCATCCAATTAACAGCTATTAAAGAAGAATTTTATGGCGCCGTGCACAGTGAAGGCCATTATATCCAATGGAATTAATCTTAATTATTTGTACCTGTGTACATACATGCAAAGGAAAGCAGCTCGCATTAATCTACATTAAACTTAATACACACTTGGTGTATTATCTACTCTGAGTCAAAATTGACTGCTGTTCTCTGCATATGTATCTGTGATGCTAAATCCAGCGATTATAGTACGTGTCTAAAGACCTAAATTGTTCCATACATAATAACACAGCAGTTAAATTATTGTATACAATTTTTAAAAAGTAAAGAAACACAGGACTGTGCAGGTAAGTATTATCTTCAGAAGTCTTTCTAAAAAAGCACACACACACAAAAACAGAAGTAGCTGTACGGATTTATTACGCAGCTTAAAAGGAAACCGAACAAATATAAATCTGTGGCTTTCTGAGGTTTAAATAACAGCAATTACTACGCCCAAAATATTGCATTTCATGCACTGTGGACAACATTGTTAAAACCACCCACAATATTTTGGGCCATGGGGATTTTTTTCAGGTTTTACAGAAGCTGACAGTAAATTATGTTGGTTGGTTGGTTGCTTGGTTTGCATTATTTGATAGGGCTAGTTGTAAAGGTCTGTGCTGTTGGAAGAATAATGAATGCTTTAGTTTTTACTTTAAATCCCTGCCTAATGAATATAGACGTAGGCAGAGAGCTACTTAGGATTCCAAAATATAACTAACCACAAAGCAAAGCTCCAGCTGCTCTTCTCTGCTGGGGCTTTGTTCAAGGGCACTTTCCTTATCAACAAATAGCTTTTGAGTCCCGAGAAGCAAGGAAAGGAACCGATGTCTGTTGAGTCCAGCAAAAGCACTTCTGAAGCGATGGTGATCATGTACACACCTGCTTCACAGACTCTTATGCAGTTATTCAGGTCGTAATATGCAAAATCCTGGCTTTCCAGGTGTTGCTGGGTCCTGGTTTTGATCAGCATCTCAGGTCAGGATCCCTGCAGCAAATTATATCAATTTAGTAAACCCATCCTCTCCTATGGAAAAGCCTAAGCTTTTAGCTGTGCTTTAATACTGGGTAATTAAGCTTCAGGAGCTATCAAGACTGTATAATCTTATAAAGACCTTGTACAAAATATTTATCTTCCGGTTAATTGTAATGAGCAGAAAAAGTTTTAAACCTTTGACAGTAGCATTTGCAAATGTTTCAAAGTACTTCTTAATATGCATCAAAGTGTTGTTGTGCTCTTCAGTGGTTCCCAACGAGAAAATTGAGTGGAAATCCCTAACTACAAATCTTTAGTAGTAAAACTAGTAGATTAAAGAAGACTTGAAGAAAGAGCTTGAAAATCTATCTCAAGCCAGTTCAGCCAGGCTGTTTTCCAGGGCTATTTTCACTCCTTTAGCAATTTTTGATCTGTTCCTTTAGAGAATGGCAAATTTCAGGCTGTGCTTCTTAAATATTGATGCATGTTTGTTAGCACGTTTAACCATTGCACACATGAAGTGACTTCTCCCTGCTGCCCAAGCTGCTCCTTGGTCTGGCTGCCAGGGAAGCTGCACGGGAGCCGCTGAACTGCTTGGGATAACCGAGCGCTTTAGCATAAAACAAAATTCCGATGGAATCTGAGTGTTGAGGCTCCTCAGAACAACTGCCCAGTGGGATGTATGGGGAAGTTAAGGCAAGTGAGACCTCGGGAAGTGCCAACAGGCTGTTCGGAGGAGTGCAGGCTGGTGGCAGATGAATACGGACCCGTACAAATACAATCATCAGTTACATTTTTGAGGTCTGCAAAGTACAACACGCACTTCTGTTCCTGCCAAAAAAAAAAGTTGTTAGCAAGCCTCAAACCACCAAATAAGCTGGTGGGGATGGAGAGAAGATTTGTACACAAAGCACTGTCTTTGTGAGTGAAGAAGTAAACACGCCACAAATGAATGCTCCTGAAAATATCTCAATCCTGGAAGATTAGCCTCAGCAGCAGCGTCACTGCAGAAACCATCTGCATGCTGAAGAGGCTGCTGCACAAGACCTTTTTTTCCTCATTTTCTACTTATCTCGCTTAGAAAAGGAAGAATAACAGTAGGATCTAAAAAAAAAACCCACATCCACTATTAAAAATTCAACACATATATTGTCTAAGCCATTTGTACTCATGTCCTTTGGGTGCCTTTGCTCTAAACGTGCACTGGAATTCTCTGCTGAGCTCATTTCAAATTCTAAGCACCTGCTGTAGCATTTCCCTGCATCACGGTGCCAAAGGGTGCCGGAGCTACATGGATTCCCAAGTGCTCTGAAATCTTCGTGCAAGGAGACTTCACCAGTGTCCACCTAAAGGGATAAAACAGGATGAGGAATTTTGCTGGAACTGGAAGAGCTGATCCAGAAGGGGCATTATGAGAACCCCAGCAGCTGGCTCTGTGTTTCTCTTGTGTGCTAGGGTAGGTGTGTGGTTACACCATAGTTACCAGTGCAGCATTTCGCCCTTTTCTGGAAGCAAGTCAACAATGTCTACCATGTAGAATTATATCCTTTCTATTTCGTATTTGCCTTTTTTTTCTGCCTGTCCCATGAGAGAGCCCTGCTGCTCCCTTGTCCTCCTCTTGGCTCAGCCTTCATCAGGCTCAAAAGAACCCAAAGAGCACTCTCATCCTTAAAATAGATATGGCACGAATTCAGAATTTTCCTAGACTCTTGCTCCCTTCCTGCATTCTTTTTTTATGTGTTAGGCCTCTTCCTACTATGCTTAGCATGCCCGGACTGCGACAGGCTATAAACCTTCAGGTCAGAAATTCCCTGTTAATCCATTGCTAGAGCGCCGATTCCAGCTGGACCATACACTTGGTTGACTCCCAGTAATCACACTCACATAAAGTAGGTTGCGTCAGTTTTCTGTAGTGCAGATATTTATTTTGTCCAAGTCCTCTTATGTTCATTTTTGGCTTGGTTTATGATGTCTGGAAAATGCAGCATGAGGATTTTTACATGCATAAGCAGGACATATAAGTGGCTGATAGCATCACAGGATGGACATGAATGTGGGTGATGGGTGAGAGCTTCTGACATATTGATAAAGTATAAATCCTCCAAATTACCTAGGCAGTGGGTCTTATTGATAGCTGGAAACTAAATCTCAGTCTTCTGGAAATTAGAGAACTGAATGTTATTCCCATACATTTAATGAGGATGAAGATAGTAATCAGAAAAGCATGTTACATTGTGAATGTCTAAATTATGAGGAAAGCAATAAAAATAATGACTTTTTTGTTAAAAATTTTCATAATTCTTCTTATTGCATAGAATATTAATAGAAAAGGATAAAACCCTGGCCCTGCTGCAGCCAGTGCAAAACTACTATTGACTCCTTAAAATTTCTAGTAGAAGTGATAGCATTGGGTGGGTAGGAAATACAGCACAGATGGATTGTGTTCTAAATTCTCTGTCCCTGTAGTCTTCAAGCCCTCTTCAGGAGTGCACAAAATAATGTGGCTCATGGATCCTCATGAGCAGGGAGATCCAGGGAGAGCAGAGCATGCACCACAAAATGTTGTGTGTTGCCATGATCTGCACACCAAGGCGGAGTTACTGCACATCCAGCCTGCGTCTGTGTCAATGAAGACAAGCTTAAGATCTCTGCACCATCTCCTGGCATGGGAGGTCACTTGGTCTCTGCAGGTTGTCCACCCCTGGAGCAGCTTTCATGCACACCAGTCTCAGGCCACCAAGTGCTTTCAAGTCTAAGACCTGTTTAATAATGCCAGTGAATGCATCAAACCTTTCTGTCACCCTGCAGAATAATTAAAGTGCCATCAATGCTGCTGCTAGTGCTGGTGCACTAGCTACCACATGCCAAAGCAATAAAATAGCTGTTTCCACAGGCAGCCAAATGTAATTTGAACTCTTCATCTCCATCCAGCTATTTACAAGTATTGTATTTCATAAACAGACCACCTCTTTTGCAATAGTCTTTAGGAAAGCTGTATATTGTATTGGCAGAAGAGTCTTCTTCAGGGAGAGCGTTTTGTTTAATAAAATGTGTGCCACCATATTTAATCAATCTGATTGATTGACAACAGCAATATTTGGGACTCGCAGCAGATGCTGCTGCTACCTCATTCTTATTCCAGTTTCATTTCTCAATCAAATCCATGTGTAAAAAACATAATGTGCTGCCAACATAATGTAATAAAACTTCAACGGAAATGCACACCACTGCAACTGCGACTGATAAGTCAAAGTATGGGAAAAGTTAACTTTAGGAAAATCATTTCTGACATGAAAATATTAAAGTTTTACAGTTCACATAGGCCCAGGCTAACCATATCATGAATACTGAAGTTTTGCATCAAAATGTTGAAAACTCTTGTAGAAAGCAAGCTTTGCAGAAGTTATTTGGCTCTTAGCACACTTGCAGGGTTTTGCAATAGTCACTAGGGCTGGTTAGTGTCATTTCAGGTGGATTAAACCCTCAGCACGCAAGCAATATGAGTTATAACTTTTAGCTGAATAACTCTAATGCCTTTGTAGAGGTGAGACCCAGTTAGCAGTGATGCAAGCCTGGTGTCAAGAGGCTGAACTAGCAGGTTGGGAAGTTAATGATTCATATAAGAATACAGGGTTCCCTAATTGCGAGGTGTCACACATGGCATGAAACCACCCTCAACTCCAAGTTCACTCTAAAGCATCTGAACACCTCACTTAAGCCACATTGCACTTACTACACACAAGTCCTTTTCTTGGGTAATTCACCTTCATCTTACTCATAGGAGCTGTTTTGAGAGCACTGAAGTTGAGGTGCTCCTGGAAATGCATGGATCCCTTAAACTCCTACAGAAGTTGCCCTGCTATCCCCGACTCCCTCTGCACACATCTAACCTTCCACATGGCCATAGTCCCTGTGGTCTAAGAATGGATGAAAGTTAAGCATTGCACTGCCAGGTAATATACTTCATCAGTAATGTTTTCACGTGCAATTACCAAAGGATACATGAAAAGAGCTTCAGAACCACAATAAATGACTTCCCTTTCACTTATTTTTTGCTTTCTTCAATGATGATACTTTAGGAAACACGTGCCATGAATTTTAGGAAACACATGCTGTGAATTTGCATGCTTTTCTTACAAAAGGAGAACAGAGGTTTTAATTTGGAAAATGTCCTGATGTTTCAGAACATTTTTTTCTCAGTCACTAGTTCTCAGATAAAAAATGTTAAGTTACATGCAGCCATGCTGGACAGTGCTTTGGACAGCCTACATAGTTAACTGTGGTTACAGAAAGATTGAGATATGTGGAAATTTTAGCCTATAAGGAAATTGCTCCAGTGGCTTCTTTAAGCAAAACACACATGTGGTAAATATATAAGTATACATATCACATTATGTGCATCAAGTATTATCAGCTGCTTATTTTTTTATGTCTCCAAAGCACAATGAATCAGGTAGATTCGCCCAAGTTCTGCCAGTGAAGCCAACAAAGCTGGTTGAGCTGCGCTGACTGAGCAGTGAGCCACTTTTTGAGCCACTTATCCCTCATCAAGATTCCTATGATTGCCAGCAGTGCTGCTGAATCAGCCCATTTTGTTCATCGTTTTTCCCCTTTTTCTCCCCCTTTTTTCCTTCTTCTTTTTTTTTTTTTTTTTTTTGAGAAAATTATATGTTTCTAAAGGAGGTTCCTTTAGGACAACTTTATGCTGAGGCCACACGAGAAGCTGGCGGTCACATACAGTCCTGGGCTGACCTCAGATGCAGATGTCTCTTCTGGAGACACCTTCTCC
>JAVCKT010012662.1:0-10830 GCA_032273925.1 Rhynchotus rufescens | reverse complement strand
CCAAGTCTGTGTGGAGAACCTTTGTGCAGCAGCTATTGGAAGCTACTGTCCAACAGTCAGGGAAGCCACAGTCAGGTGTCCATGGTCTCATGGAACCATGAAGGACCACATATTGCAGTGTTATTGCTCTCTACTACTCCAGAGGACCATCCTCTATCTATCCTTTCATGCACAACCTCTCACAGTAATCAGTTTCTACAGTTCAGCAACAGTGAAACGCTGACATAGATCTGCTGACTGCTTTATCACTTGAACCCAATAGTATATGAAGGAGCTTGACTCTGCGTATATTGGGTGTCTTCTATATTCCACAGTAACAGAAGTTAAGGGTTCTCTGCACTTTACACGATCAGGTCATAAGAATGAATATTTCTTTCCATAAACTGTGAGCATGTGTTCAGTTTAAAGGTGAAAAAATTCTGGTATGTTTCCAAAAGGGTGAAAAAAGCACACAGTATTTTACAACACTGTATTATTATTATAGATCTGATATTACAACTCTGTCCTTAATATCCTGTGAAATCGAAGCTGTGGCCTTCCTAGTTTTTGTGCCAAAGAGAGTGATTTTGAAAGCAGCTTGGATGGTACCATACCATTTTAAGCTCCTGTTATATTCATTTTGTTTATGGCACTTCTGATCTCTCACTTTCCCTCCGTCTATTCCTCGCTCTCTGTCTCTCTCTCTTTGGCACAGAAGCCGGGTCTGCAGCTTAGATTTCTCAGCTCTGCAAACCAGACCCAGCAGCAGCCTTTTCTTTCGATTTCCATGGGATCTGGACCAGCCTCTCTGGGAGGCTGTTTACTGTCCTGTGATTACATTTTCAAATGACAGCCTAAAAAAATAATGCCGGTTCTCCTCTCTTTGGAAACTGATAAGCAAGTTTTTAAATCTGACTATAAAACACTTGCATTTCAGCAGACTGTTTGCTTGCAGCAGATCTGTTAGTGATCAGATTCCCTGTGCTAAGAAGCTGGACAGTACAACGATTATGACACAAAATCACTGGCTTACAATTAATATAAAGATTAACTATAAGATGTAATTTTGGTTTAATTATTAAATCACAAAGTTCAGACTGCACCCAGTTTTCCATTCTAGCATATTAGAGAGAATTCGTCGTAGTTTTTCTGTCAAGCAGTAAAGTTCCTAAATCACTCCTCTTCAAAATTTGTTTTAACATTATTTGTGAACACCCAGCTTCTTTCCTATAATAAGAAATACATGGTGGATCCTTCTTCGTTAGTGATAATCACATACTGTGTCTGTGAATACATCTTGCCTTCATTAAGAGAAATTTCAGTGCAAGTGAATAAGAAAGGGTCTAAAGGAGACTAGAGATTTCAGAGTATGAGCCTGCCTTGCTCCTCTGAGGCTGTGAAATAAAAGAGTGTTTTAAGCTCTGGAGCTGCAAAGACTTCACTGCATCACACACACCCTGGTCAGTCCTCTGGAAATTAATGGGATCCTCAGAAAGATCTCACTGCCCAACAACTGAACACAGTTCTAAGCCTCATTTCCTCTGTAACCAAACTGCTGAAATAAAGCTATTTTTAAAAATAGATTCTCAGAACTGTCCCAACGGTATAAAAGCTATTCCTGCATAATATGTAATGCACATCACATGTACTTTAATACAGTTGTTGTAACATGCTTATATGGCTAATGAATATCAGTTGGCTCCTGATGTGTGTTTAATATTTCTTACAATACATAAAGATAATTCTTAACAGAATCAAAGGGCCAAGTAACTGTGCAGCCAGAACAACTGTCCAACCACATGGAAATAACTTATATCCATGGATATACATTGGAGAACAAATGCTATTAATAACAGTAAGGCCCAATTATTCCTGCATGTGCTAGCTGACATACTGCTTAACAAAACAGTCCCTGAAAGAGCCAGAAATGATGTTATTTTAAACTTGGGTTCGTTAAGTAGCAGGGACATTGCAGGAAAGGTCATTCAGTAAGTAACCTAGTTTCAGCAGAAATAGGGTGCCTCAGTTTAAATTAAATGAAAATGATCATTGAAAGTAATGCTCCAGATTCCAAAGGGTCAAACTTCGCAAACCCTTCTCCTTACTTCTCAAAGCCACAGCAAAGGGCTTGATGGGTCAAGAAGACACTTGGAAAAGAAAAAGACAGGCAAAAAGTGGGTTTGGATCTTTTGCTTCAAACAAGGTGAAAAGTGCTGTATGAAAGTGTGTCTCAGACAAAACTGGAGGAATCTTCCCCCTACACACAGATACAAATACATCCTCTCCAAGAAAAAAAAAAAGAGATTTCAGAAGTAAGCAGAAAGCCCATAATGAATGGAAAAAAAAAGTCTGATAAAAAATAAATTTGTTTCAGGGGTCAGGTAATATAGGGATAAAGTGGAAGCTGCCAAAAAGGAAAGCTGAGTTGGACCTTGGAAAGGAAATTAAAACAAACAGTAAAACATTGTTTAGCCGGAGAAGCAAAAAGGGAATCAAAATAGCAAAGCAAGGCAGCTATGCAGTAAAAGGCTGGTCAGCTATTAAACCTAATCTAGGTAGAGCTGAAAAATGAAGCAAATCCTTTAACTCAGTAAAATGTTCCCAATAAAGACGAAGAGGTTAAACACTGGGGCAGAAAAGAGAATGGAAAACACTCTATTTAAGGTAGAAGTAAAACTCAATACACTAAGGCTGGTGGGAGATTGCCTCAGAAACCTAAGTTGAGGAGCAAGAGCTGGCAAACGTAGGGGCTCTGTTGCTGCAGAGGGGTGAAACACTCATCTGCACATAAGCAGGAGGAAAAAGTGACCCAGGCACTAATAGACTCTTTAATTGGGTGTCACCATAACAGTAAGGGAGAAAGGAGTGATAAAAGAGACAGAGTAAATGAAAAACTAAATGTAGCTAAAGCCATATCTTTTTCTCTCACCAATAACACATTTTGTGAATGTGTAAGGGATTCCCAGAGCACTTGATGGGCTGCCAGCTGAGAAAGGGGTATTAGAGAAAATGAAGAATGCATAAAAAGGTTGGGGCAGACTGAAAGGGAGACAAAAGCAGGTAAAGCAGGAAGGGAAGGCACTGGGTTGGGTGGAGGTTACTACTGGAGTTCCATAAGAAATATTTATTTAAAATGTTCATTATATGTTAATTAAGGATAGCAGAATGCTAACGCTTGCTGAGTATCTATCACTGAGAAACATCAGCAGTACATATAGAGCCTGTAACACTGTGAAGGAAAAGTCAAAGAACCTCAGAGACTGGGCATATTACAAACATATATAATGCACAGATGTGTAAGCTCATACACATGATTACTGACTGCATAAATTCCTGGTCTCTCCTGAATGCTAATCAACTAGAAATGGCAGTGGAATAAAAAGACCTCTGGGTCTTAGCTGCTCATAGCATCCCTATGAGCTACCTGCTACATCACACGACAAGAAAGGCAGTCAGGCCAAGAAGGATGAGAAGGGATGAGTGCTGTCACACTGCATGGGTAGAAATTTTATTCTGAATTATTACACATAATTCTGCTCATCTGCATTCAAGGAATTTTATCACCTTGTAAAAGACATAGAAATGTTCCTATGCTGATGAGAGAATGGAGAATCCACTCTACATAACCAAGTTGGGCTTCACAAAACGAAAACAGGGACAAATACGTGTTTTCTCTTTACACACTGAGAGAACTAGTGTTAGGGAGAGTCCTTACAATTCAAAAAACCCAGATAAAACTAGCACAAAAATGCAGGGGAATAAATTGGCTATGAATAAATTCAAGGTGGAATTTACAGGAAGGTTTCTGAGCATCAGAGGAATGAGGTTATAGAACAGCCTTCCAAGAGAAGTAATGGAAATAAAAATTCTAATGAGACTTACAGTGGAGAATGGTCAGTGTATGGGAGATTATCCACCACAGTTGGTGGACGCTTCCAGGGTCCTCATAAATTACAAATGAAAGAGAACCTATGAGGTCATAGTGTCCCATCAACCTCAATAAAACTAAATGAGTAAACTGTGTAAGAAAAGACTGCTGACCAAAAACATAAAGTATGTCTCTTTCTCCCTCTCTTTCTTTTTCTCTCCTTTTTTAAATAGGAAAACCAACCAAAATATTGCTTAATATAAATATAAAAGTATCTATTAACTTCTTGTGTTATTTCAGACTTGTTTTTTATGAGGCCAATTTACTCATTGTATTGTACCCAGTGCTCGGCCTAGTCTAGTTTTAAAAATAACACAGAGAAATTAACCTACAACACAATATATGTGTCAATGTCTTTCTTCTTGATATCCTCCTACCTTCAGTTGTGGCTCCAGTGTTGGGCTTGTGAGTTCTGGGAGCCTGCAGGACAGAAGATTACAGTTTAACTTGAGACAACTGAATAAAACTTCTGAATTACACAATGTGAAGCTTAATTCCTTTCCCATACAGAATGCTTTGGATGTCAACTGCTCCCACAGAGCATGTGTTGCAGAAAAAAAAATGGCTCATGGACATTGTATGTCTGATGAAAACAGAGCCAGGCATCAAAAAAACCCATGGGCTCTTTTAAAAGTTAATTCTGGAAGCCGAAGCAGGAGAACCCCACATTACTTCTGATAACCTTGGCCAATATCAGTCAGATGACACACGGCATCTCTGCTGTTACGCTATGAGACCTCGGAGGTGCAAATTGCCTACATTCTCCCTGGGTCCCAATAATGGATCCAAATGTATGGGCAGATACAGGCTGGCAGTGATGCTACAAAGAACGACTGCTGGCAGAGAACAGGCCTGGGTGGGGATCCTGGCTCCCCTTCCAGAGCCAGGTACCAATGAGCCCAGCTTAGAGATGCGAACTCAAACCCCAGCAGCGTGGAGGGAGAATGCACAAGCACAGAGCAGGCAGGGGATGGGGAACCTGCTGCTGCCTCTGCTTCTCATGCTTGACAAGTCTGGACAATCCCATTTAATTCTTTGGTTTTCCATTTCCTCTCCTCGAAATAGGGATAAATTGCTTGGGGTTTTATGGTGAAGCCATGATAACAGAATAACAAACTCGGGTGTTATTAACTCTGTCCTCCAGCCCATGCTTTTTAGCATCACAGAAACAGAACAGAAACAGTACATCTACCACTCACATCTGAGAAAAAAACCACTTTTAAAGTTTGGCACATATTCTCTCACTGTATCTTTGATGACTACATTTCAGTATTCAATAGAAATGACCAGAACATCATTAATCCACACCACATAAATCTAAAGCTGGAACAATACTTACTCTAAGTACTTGGACAACTCCTTACTCAGATCTTCAGGAATATATTCCGATATTAACCCATGGGCATATCGCACGTAGTCTTTGGGAACAGGGCAGGGTGATGGAAAGGAAGAGAAAAAGAACATTCATGTTCTATAGTCATGCTGTGTGTGTTATCATAAATCATAAGGTTGAGCTAATAGTAAGGGACTTCTAATGGATACACTGTGATGCTTCTCTGTGTTGAGTAGTTTATGTTATATGACACTTGTCGGTTTATTTAAAAAGTAAAGACTTACTACCCTCACTTTGTCAGCACATGTTATTAATCTCTGCTCTATGTACTTTACAAAAGCTGCTCACTTTGGGAGAATACTAGATATCATGTATTTTTCCGTAGAAATTAAATTTTAAAAACCTGCAAAAGTAAAAAGCTGACTCAACAGAACACGCAATCATTAATTTTAAAGCATCTGGATCTTACAATTATTTGGCAAGGGCTTTAGTAGTAAAGTACATTTTCTGGCTTCAACTGAAAACAATTAGATGAGACAATGAGTCTATTTCAAAGTCTTGTACTTAATTTCAGTACTTTATGGAAAATGCCAAGGCCTATCTAAACATCACTGGCAAGACAGGATAATTATCTGTGGAAATATGAACTACTAGAAGCTGTTTTCAGTACAGGGCACTTGTGCTATAAATTATTTTTTTTTTCTTCTGAAAAGGGGAAAGAAAAAGCGACCCTTTTACAACATGAAGTCCTAAAATACACTTTCTGGTACCATCTACACCAGCACTTACTGATCATGGCTGGATTTTTTAAAGTCTCTGTTTTGAGGGCTGCTTGCAAGTAACTTTACTCACATACAAGAAGTATTTGCCAGACAGACAGTGAACTAAAATCTCACCTCTGAATTCCATTCCATTCCAACAGCTCTAGCTGTTCGTACTCCTACATGCTCAGAAAGTTCAGAAGAACATGGTAAACTCATCTCAGAGTACTAAAGAGCTCTTTTTTCTATGTCAGAGATAATTTCTTCTATTTTTGTGTAAAAGGTCCAATGCAAATTGGTACTGAAGCAGAAAGCATTAATGAACTTGAATTGATAAACTCACACCCCAGCTAGAGTGGCATCAAATTCAGCATCCCCTGTCTGTGCTTCTTGCCCCGCCACTGCCTACATTCAGCAAGCATTTGTCACTCCCAAAGCCCACTTTCAAGGCAGGAGAGAACAAGAAATGATTCCAAACCAGGACAAATTCACCTCAGCACTTACTGTGTCCAGTTTACCTCTTAAGAAAAATATTCTCATCATCACACTCTTTTCTCATCATCACACTCTTTATGATACTGAATGGTGATGTCAACTTAAGTCATAACTCATATAATTCAAATACAAAATATATTTTCTTTCCTTTTTCTTTTCCTTTTTGCCATGAAGCAATCTTCACTGACTTCCTCTACCCATTTCAAAATATCATTGTTTGCCTTCCTGGGACTTTGCGCCCTCATCCCAGCCTTGCTTCAATATTAACCTCCTGTCAAACACCAGGAATGATTGCACACCTCCCTTTTTTGTCTTCCTAATGAAACACTCCAGTCCTGAATGTCAAACCTTCCCTCCTTCCCCCTTGGCACTCATTATCTCCTCCTAAGTTTTTGTCCTACCAAACCTGTAGTTATTAACTATAAATACCCATACATTTACAGGGCATGGAAATGTCATAATACCCACTTGCAAGGAATTCTCAACAGAAATAAATTGCACTGTCATGATAATGAAAAGACCAGACAAGAAAATTAGGTTTATTAAAAAGAAGTGTGAGTAAGATCCATTTGACTTCTTGTCATTCACCTTGCTACAAGCAGCAGGACTGTCTCCAAAAATTAGCCCCTTGTATTCCCCAAGTCAGGGCTGCTCTTTCTACTCCAAAACTTTTTAAGAAGACAAGTATATACATGCGAGCATAAGCAAGGAAGAAGGCAGGAAAAAAACACTGCATCTTAGTTATTTAATTACAAATTTCAGAGATAAAGTATTTAAGTACAATCAAGATAGTCACCGTCAGGACAGGTCATTTTCTCTCTCCTCTATAAAAAGGGATTGGGAAAAGGATAAAAAGCTACTGTAAAGATAAAGACACTTATAAGTTTTGTAGCTTTGCCTCTTTTCAAAAGCCATATATTATAATCTCTGCTCTATAAAACTGTCTAGCTGCCTCTTAAATCTCATTTATGTTGTTTCCTTTGATATCATACTTGGTAACTCAGTTTCCACTTTGTCAGCAAGTTGCTTTGTTTCTTCTCATTTGCAGGCACACTTGTGAATGTCTTAGTAATCAGAAATAATTTACTTTCGCTCATCTTGCTCTAAACGTCTTAATTTTCATTAATATGTCACAGTATTTTCTTAGCAGCGTCCATTTTTCAGGTAAATTCTTTTAGCTAACGTCATAATCCAGAGACATTCAGGATGTTTTTCCCCCAGGAAAAAGGTGACTACAAGCATACAGGATTACTTTATGCGTTTTGGTACCAGCACTATCACTTTCAGGAAGACTTAATATATATATTATTAAAGATTCTGTCCTTAACAAGTACACCCTTGTGTAATTCTATAAATTTGTCATACAAAATAATCACATTTGGTCCATAAGCATGCAGCCTATAATTTACTACTTTTTCTTTTCTTTTTGGAATGCTTGCTAATAATTATAAAATGTTTGTTCTAATACAGTCACACTTATTGTGTGAGTATTTATATGTGTTATGTGCATGTGCCATACCTTCCAAAATGGTTTCAGTTCAGCAAAGCACTTCTGCATATACTTTGCTGACAACACACATCCCTTCCCTTCCCTGAACTAAGGAGAAGCTAAAAAACCCCAGCAAATGTCTAGTGTTAATTACAACTTTAGCTGACGAAGATATCAAAGAACTCGGGGCACAGAGTTACAATACACAGGGATTCTTCTGTACAAGGAATATGTTTATGGCAAAGGCTACTTGCAATAAGCTTCTAAATCTCATTTAATCTCAAGGTATGCTATTTCACAAAGTGCAATTCATTACAGTGCTCAGCTTTCTTACCTTCTTCAGAATCTGTGTTTAGGTTACCGCTGATAAATGCAGCTGCCTGTACCCTTTGACCCACAGTTATATTGTTGCTTTTAAGTGCTTTCACTGTTTGATTGACCTGGAGGAAACCACAGAAGGAAACGTCTGTATCAGTGTTGTTATGCACATGTTAATACAGTGACAAAGCTCTTGTAATTTTGTTTCCAGCACATAAAACACTCGAGTTATGGACTGTGGTGAAACTTAATATACATTTGTAATGACTAGCACATGAGTTCAAAAACCCCAAAGAAACCAGCGTGTCTTTGAACGTGTTTGCCTTGGCAACACAGCACCCTGGGAGGAGCGGAGGGACTCGGAGGCGACGGGCACACAGGTGACACATTCACCCGCCAGGAGGGCAGGGGCTTCTCTGGGCAAAGCCTGCGTTCCAGTGGGGAGCCCAGGTGGCCCCGGGGACAGTCAGGACACCTCTAAGTGGCACTGCCACCCTGGGTCTGACCCACCAACCACAGGCAGGACAAGGAATTGCCCACAACGCAAACAGGTGCCTGTTCAAACACAAATACTAAAGCATTTGTTGCAAAAGAAGATATCTCAATGCCTCAGCTTGACTCTTATTATTTGTCCCTTACTACAGCTATGAAGAATTTCTGTAAGTCCATAAGAGACAATGTCTTTTATCACAAAAGAAAACTAATAATGTTTTTCCACAGACTCATCATTACAGCAGAAAGCAGAATAGATTTTGTGCTTGTTGTTGACTAATTTATATGAGAAGGCTTCCTTATATCACAATAGGTAAAATCTTTTTCTACAAAAGGCCATCGTAGTAGGGGTGTGTGTGTGTGTGCATATGTATATGTATACAAGCAAAATTAAATTCATCTTCTTTATGCGAAAGCACAGACTACACCAGGTTTCACCTTCCTAAATTCAACAGCTTAAATGCAGTGTCTGTCCAAGGGTGGGACATGGACCTGGAACTGAGACATGCTATGTGATTCATATACAGATATGGGCAACTTAATAAGCATCTTCATTTTGAACAAAAAGCAAATTTTAAAGCCAAAAAAAACCCACAATACCTTTTTCTTTAGCCACTTCAGTGTTTTCTCTTCACTGTATCTGTGAAATTTCTGACTGCCAATCTCTGAGATAAAACAAGTAAGAAGAATAAAAGTAAGGAGCGGGTTAGTTTGCATTTTCAATACATTTAAAACCTTACAAGATGCAAATGTATCATTGAAGTTAAATTGTGGCTTGCACTTGTTTGATATCAGGGTAATAAGTTTCAAAAATATTGTGAAGGAGACTGAGCTGATATTCACAAGTTTGAACAACGTGAAAATTCTCTAATTAGGCTCTAATCCATCAAAGCACATACTTTTTAGATATAAGGGCAATCCTAGGGTGTATAAAGACTGTTTTCAAAATTTTGTAGTTTGTCAGACCTTACTGCCTTATATTACCAGACTGGTCCTTTTAACTATCCAGTTTGTAACCTAAAAGGCTGGGTCCATGACTGCTTAAAAAAAATAATAATAAAAAAGAAACAAAATAACAGCCTTAAATCTTTCCTTTATGAATTCCAGGCCCTTGGTACTGGGGCCAAGAGAGAGAGATGGTTAGTGAAGATAAACCACCTGTCCTTTCAGTAATCCCCTTTCCTATCAACTCCCCCAACTCACTTCACAGGGTGACTACAGCAAAGCATTCGCTTCCAACCCCTCTACATAGTTCAATAAAATGTCAAAAGAAAACCCAGCATTCAAGTGAAGTGAAAGACACTCTTTGTGGGAGGACATATAGGATTCATTTATGATTTATTGAGCAACATAAATTAATGTGATGACATAAGAATTTCAGAAAGTGTTTCCCCTGTGATAACTAGGGTCCCACAAACATTGGCTTTTCACATGTGATCAGTTGTTGGAGGTATGTGAGCTCAGGACGCTGAGGCAGAGGAGAAAAAAAACTACAAAGGCTCATAGAAATTTCATGATAAAAATTAGTTAAGTATGAATTCGCAGACTGCTACATTTTGGAAACGGAGTGAAATGTTAATAAGACTACCTAGGAGATTTTAGAGCCCACTGTGATTCAATCTTGTTCTTCAACAGGTATTTCAGCAAGTTTTAATCTCTTGTACTCCAGTCCCATAAATACCTACATCTGTTTCATGTCATTTACCGATCCAATGTCATATTCCAGCACTGGGTTCACGAAGTTTCCTTCCCCCCTTTGCAAACAATCAACAACACATTATTTATGATTCCTTCAGCATTTCCTTCTTTGGGGTTTATTTTGGCTCTTTCAAATTGCATACAAACATCTAACTATTAACGTGTCTTTATGTTCGCATGGCAGGGGGAATGAAGAGGTTGGGAAAAGCTGCAGGCAAGATAAAGTTTAAATCTATCTCCATGGTTGTAGAAGAGTAAAAAGCAAATAAAATAAAATAAAATAAAATAAAATAAAATAAAATAAAATAAAATAAAATAAAATAAAATAAAATAAAAT
>JAVCKT010012660.1:13644-25658 GCA_032273925.1 Rhynchotus rufescens | reverse complement strand
TGCTTAATCCTTTCTTACTTAACAATTTACGTTGTCCATAAAAATTCCTACTTGTGAGAAGTTTCTCTTTTAGCATGTGTGGGTGTACATACATGTATACATGTTTTTCTTCTTCAGATAATATCTCCTACGGCTCTGTTCTTAGCAGCGAAAGTGGAAGAACAGCCCCGGAAGCTGGAGCATGTCATTAAAGTAGTAAATGCCTGTCTTCACCCGCAAGAGCCACAGCTGGAAACAAAAAGTGATGTAGGTGGAAGTCATGTATTTAACCATAGTTGGAACTGAAGCTAAAGGTGACACTTCATCTAATGAACTGTTACATTGTCTTGACTGGGATATGCCTATCTGTAAGCTAGAAAAAAGGTTTTGTTCTTAATTCAAATTCTTTGTAGTAGTTAACTAATAAAGGACTCAAATATTTGTGTTATGACACCTAAGGGATATTGCTTGCATTATTTTAAGGCTCATACATGTATAGTTTAAAGACTAGTTTATAGACATCCCGTGCATGGTTCCATACGTGCCAGGCTCAGGACAGAGAGGAATTTGGACACTTTCTCACCAGAAGCTTGCTGTGTGCTATGGAGGCATCCTGTTTTCAAGGATGTCCTAGAGTTGTCATTTGCACTGTGTATCTGTTGGATGTGTTGGTGCTTTTGCCAGATTTGTGCTGCTTCCTCTTACTTTATAGCTCACACTGCCTTCTCCCATTTCCCTTCCCAAGATACCCTGAAATTGAATGTTTTTGGAAAGCGTGGTGGAGATGCACCAGGCTGGTTCTGCTTGAAGGTCAGGTTGAGCTGGTTATGCCCTGCTGGACCTGAGCTGGCACGCAGAGCTGCTCAAGCGCCTCTGCGGTGCTTCCAGTTCTACGAGCCCCACGTAAAGATATTCAGCATACGTTAACACCAGCATGCATTTGTGGTTTTGTGCATAGATAGGTCTGTATGTATCTGTATGAGTGTGAGCCCACAGGCTTAGGCTAGCTTTACAAAGGCCAACTGGTTATTTGCAGCTGTAGTCCGCATTATTTGTAAAACAGGTAATCTGCACCTAGATAAACGAGTTGATTTGCACTTGCAAAACTTCCTGATGCGTATAGTATTTCCCATCTTTTCATGGAAGTACCTTGCTGCAATAGGTTATATCAGATCCAGATTAAATAAATCATTGTCAAAGGTGTTTGGGCTGGTATAACTGAATTTGCAGGAACCCTTTTACTGTTTAAAGCACACATATATATATATATATATATAAACACTATATATATAACTATATATATATATATAAACACTATATATATATATATAACTATATATATATAAAATTACACTCAAGCATTCTTGAATTGTCAGTGCCAAATGGCATGGAGAGTGGTCTTAATTTGTGCAGATATTACCAATACTCAGACAAGAGTTGCATGTTTGAAATTTTCATACAATGGATGTTGAAGTCTTGACTTGCTTGTTAATTTGTTTCAGGCATACCTTCAGCAAGCTCAAGAGCTGGTTATACTTGAAACAATAATGCTTCAAACTTTAGGTATGTTTTTTAATATCTTCTTGTTTAGTTAACTTCATGTGATTAATCAGTATTGGGAGTCCAATAACTGAGTGTTTTGATACACTGTTGGTACAGTCAAATTTTACTGTTTTTTTGTGTACAACTTCTAACCTGTGAGTTTAGGTTCATTTTGACAGTTGTTGTGGTCACTTTGGAGAAAAGAGGGAAAAATATTTGGGAAATGGAGCTTTCTGGAATATGTAGAGGTAGAAATATGTGCCCTTCCACATAGATATTACTAAGAAGGTAGCATGTTACACTAGCAGAGCTGTATGTGTATTCTGAAGCAGTGGTAAAAGTCTTAAACCAAATGTTCTTTCTCTGTTCTGGCCTTTAATATAAGAATAGTATGTAACTGAGGAGAGTTACTGCCTCTAAATGTCACAAACTGTAATGTAACCATTTAATTTGTTCAGGTAATTCCAAAATTTGAATTACAGTGTTCCACTATGAAGCTTCTCTGGCTTCAAAGTAACATGAAGAGAGACAATTATTAATAGCAAGCCTGAGGACACTGACCTAGGCAGATATTCTTAAATACATTTGGAAGAAATTGTTTACAAAGCTATTGAGAATTAGGTCACTTTTTTTTCCCAAACAAAATAAGTAGCTGAAATGACTGACCTATGAATTGACTTAACTTCTGATTACATAAATGCAGTGTTTGAGTTCCACAAATGACCCCAGATAAAGCAAATATTCATGCATATCAGTGCATATATAGTGAAGGTTGTACTGAATTAAAGTGAACTGTTCACATTTGTTCATTTTTAAGAACACAGGTATTTTTCTTCATAGATGCATGGAACTTTAGAATACACTGGGGTATCTTACTAAACAGGTCTGGAAATGACTATATCCTTTATCATCCAGGAAAAGGTGCAGATTAAAAGGCAGTAAAGGGCTATTACCTGATCCGCAGTACAAAGACTTTGCACGTGTTAGGCCTGTGGGAAGATTTTTTTAAAATGGAATTTCAATATAGTTTTAAAACATGTTTTTAACTCTTCAGGTTTTGAGATTACCATTGAACATCCGCACACAGATGTTGTGAAATGTACGCAATTAGTGAGAGGTCAGTGACTTTCAAGCCCTTCTTTAAGGGCTTTTTTACCCTTCCAGTAAAATTTAAAGGTGGTATGATTTGTCTATTATGATTCTTCTTCCGTGAGTAAATAGCATAGATGAACTTTCTTCACTAACTGTGTATACTCAAAGAGTGTTTTTAAACCTGCCTAATTGCTAAAAACTTGATCTTAAATTTTAGTATCTGAAGAGTCCAGTTTTGGTTCTTTGTAACTAATTTTGTTCTTTTTTGTGTGTTTTTCTTATGTATTAGCTTTGCTCTTCCATGCTTTCTCAAAAAGCATAGGAGCAGTTAGTGAGAGAACTAAACAGCAGCTTCCCCATGCACTGCCAGCTTGACTGTTTTTGCTGTAGCTGTATCAGCAAGTAGGGCAGCTTGGCCTGTGTGTTGGCTGTGGCTCGCCTAGCTTTCCACCTTAGCAAACCTTTTTATGTAATGGACTGCAGGACATAAAGAACACATAGCAGGTCTACTGTCATATCATACGCAAATGCTTCAAGATGTCTAGACCTGAAGGTTCTTATTTGGACTGGATGGTGGCAAAAAATAATTTTTTTGTTAAATGGCCTTTTCCTCTAACCTCTATGCGATTCGTTAGAATGAGTCTGGTTAGAAATATGCCTCGTTCTTTGCATTGTCTGGCTTTTGATCTACCTTTTTTAGTTTTTAAATTGATTTCCTTCTGAATCATTTAAAAATTTTTATAATTGGGCTTGGAAAAACTAGGAGTTGGTTGTAAGGTTTTTTTGCGTTCTAAAACCAAAATGTTTTTGGAAATAACTAGTCAAAAGCTGTTGTTCTTCAAGCTAAATATTCAAAAATAATATACTTCAAACGATTTTTTTTCCTATACGAAATATGGGAGTGTTATGTGCTAACTGTCCACCTAACCATGCTAACTATACCTACCTCATACTAACTACACAATTAAAGCTGTTGTTTGGAAAAAGACTCTCTTTTCTCACCTTAGTGTGCTGATATAAAATATCATGTGTTCGTCTGTATTTTGCTGCTCTAAATATAATAGGCAGTTTGAAAATGGGTGGCAGATCTCCAGAAAAAAGCAGGGCTGCCAGTCCAGCCTGCATCCTGATTACGATGTAGATTGGTGTCCTTAGAATGTGATTTGAAGTAGAACTAGTGCCATATGTAGTTTGTCTGCATGAAAAGTAGCTTTATTGCTATTGCTGCCATAATAAAAAGATTTGCTTTTTGCTTTCTGTCTGGATTTGGTTGTGACAGGATGCACAAGTCAGTACCCCAAGTATCTCAGTAGTCTGCGGCAGCATCATCCATAGGGCTTTTCCTTGGATTTGCTCCCCTAGTTGGCCAGTGTGAATGTGAGCACATGTTGAGGTGGGAGACAGCAGCTGCATGCTCCGTGCTTAGGATTTCCACAGGAGCTTAAGAAAAGGCATATGGCTACACTAGTCCCTTTAGTCAAGGTAGTTACTATAGATCTAGATTAATATAGCTCAGTTTTTTCTTGTGTTGTTTTTTCCCAGTTTTGTGTAGTAACAGAGTTTGTATAGTGAAGCTGCGTGATACTTTTTTTAATTCAGCATTTTGCAGCTAGTGTTTAATGTCAGTGCAGTTTAATAAATGCTTAAAATCTAAAATTATATCAAGTCTGAAGTATGGAGGCTCCTGCAAGGGCAGAAAATCCATCTATTTAAAGAATAGATGCAAGGTAAACTTAATGCTCGTGAGCTGCTGATGGCAGCAGGTGAACTCTTTGGTGTGTGCAGAAGCAAAATGAATTATTGCCTCATATTCCCCTACTAAGGCTACCTGAACACAAGACTTTACCTTATATTTAAAAATAGGTCAACTAAAAACATTGGGCATTACGTGTGTCGTGCATACATGTGGGAAATAACTACCATGGAGCTAAATTACTCTGTAGTGAGAGAATAGATGGATTTGAGTGTAGTGATGTGTCTTCAAAGCTACTGGGGTGTGATTTTTAATTCTTTATCCCCTAATGCTTACTACTTAGGTTGTTTTAATAAGAATAGGTTTAGATAACATCCAAAGCTTTTAACAAATCTGAAGTGTCATTGATGTTGCGTACTTAGGTCTAGAGAGGCTGGATGGGTGACTGAAGCTGAAGAAACCCAGGGCTGCTTTGCTTGGATGTAAGGTCTTGTTGGGCAGAAAGCCTGAGCAGCAGCAGATTCAGAGGGCATTGGGATTGTGACTGTGATTAAAGCCTTCACCTGATGTCTGGTGGGAGGAGGAGGGAAGCTCGTGTGGCCAAGAGTTGTAAGTATCAAAGACAGAGGCTGCACAGCAAGCTGCGGGGTGCAGCTGTGCTTGGGAGCTTCTTGGTGTAGCTTGGGAGCACTGGGAATTGCTGTGTGGTGAGTGAGCCCTGGCCTCTCTCACTTAATCAAGTGGCTGAGAGGATGGCTGCCTCCCTGTATCACGTTTTGCTGTCTAGTATCCAGGCTAGTGCACTTCATGCTCTCACTGTTGCCTGCATTAAACTGTAGCAGCTTTAAAAAAAAAATCAGGTAATGTTGCTGGGGTTCAAGTTCTGGCAAAGTCCTTTTTGTCAGGAGACCGTCTAGTCTAGCAGAGACATACCAGAATCAGTTGCTGGAAGCTGAAGGTGAATTACTAATTAGGAACTGATGCAAATAAACAATCTTCAACATACAGCCAAGGGAATAATTGAAGTCGTCTCCAAATAAGATCAGAAGCCTTTCTGAAAGAAGTATTAATACAGATTTTTGCAGATAAAGGGTGACTGGGTAGATACAGAATGACTTGTGGAATGCAGAAATAAGACATCTAACTATTCCCTCTGGTTTGCAGAGTTTCATGGGTTCATGAAATTGTTCCATCTTTGCAGCTTGGTCAGCTTAGTAGACCAGGATGATGGTGCAGGCTGAGTCTCTCCTCCGCCCTGGTCTTCTGCAGAGTCAAGAGACTGAGGAGACAGGAGCGCCCGCAGCTCCCCTCAGGAATGTGGGGGCAGTGAATCTGTAAAGGTCTTGCCAAGCCTCAGTGCCCATTCCAAGGATGTGAAAGTGCTGAAGAGAGGAGGGGGAAAAGAAGCTGTTCCTGGTGCCAGACTATCCCTCCTAAGTTCTGGTGCAAAATCGGTCTGTTCTTAGGCCGCTCCTGTGGAACTGGAGAGGGCTGCATGTCCTCATGTTCATCTCGGGAAGTCCTGGAGCCATCCGCAGCCTCCTTTTGGAACTGCCGACGGCATCTCAAGGATTTACAGGATTGCTCTGGCTACTCCGTGGATTATCTGGTATCCTGAATGTCCTTGTTCCCTGTTAATTTTCTTTGGAAACTGCACTGTCAAATGCTGCAAACACAGCACAGTAGCTGTGTGAACTGCAACCGGGGGCTGAATCAGGCTGAGAGACACCGTCGGTGGAAGAGGAGATGAATCTGAACGAAGGAGGGCATCAGATCAGGAAATCTCAATGTCGGTACTGAGCGACGTGGGCCCTTGCACAGCAGCTGTGCTTCTTGTCCTGAAGCTCCATCTCAGCCTTTCACGGTATTGCTTGCAAGGTGGGATTTGCTTGGAAGAAAGTAAAGCTGCCAGGACCTGAATTCCTACACTAGGGTCTTTCCAGATACGGTCAGGTGCCACTGGCGGAGCCCTGCAGTCAGGAACTCTGGCTTTTTGGCTGTTGCACAGAAGGATTTCAGCAGCATTTCAGCCTTCTGGTGCCGAAGGGCTTGTTCCACGTTCTGCTCTTCCCAGGGTTTGGGTGCTCCCGATCTTTTGAGGCTCTAGTTGTAGCCAACTCTTGCTCCCCTAAAGATCCTTGACAGATGTTGCATTTTGGTGATTTTTATCACGATCTAAGATAACCCACACTTGAAGAAAAGACTGGGACTATCTTGGAATCGCATCAGTTGAACTGTGTGGCTGTGTCCAAAGTAAGGATTTTGGTATCTTGGCAGGAATTTCATGGAGACACTAATCTTCTGGAAGGTGCAATGGATGTGGGAAACCTGCTTCACAAGCTTGGTTACTACTTTAGCCTTTGCCTTATGGTTGCTTCTGCAGCAGGGAGTCAGGGTGGGTGTTCTAAATCGCTCCTGAATGATAAAATACAAAGCTGATTATTTATGGCTAAAATCTGTGTCTTTTGTCCTGTGACAAGTGTCGAGCTCAGCTAGCTTGCTTCAACCTCTGTACTTCAAGGGGTTATTTATTCCACTGCTTCTGTCTAAAGGAAAAAACACAGCAAAATAAATCTTGAAGAAACAAAAATGGATTACTTTTAGTGGAATGATTCTATCACCAAGCTGTCCGAAATGTAAGAGACGTTTGGGACAGTTGTTTCAAGTTGTCCTGTTAACTCGAGTGTTAGTTGAGAACTGAAGTTTCTTGCTGGCTTTGGCATGTTTTGATTATTTAGCTCTTAACACCTTGAAACATGATGATTTTTGTAGTATAGGTAAAGTACTTATCACAGTTTTTTACTGATGCTGAAATGTGAGGAGACTGTGAGGTGATTCTTTTCTTCCAGGTGTGTGTTTTGATTTACTTTGTTTTCAAGCTGATAATAACTAGAAGTAACTACTTTTATTTCCTCAAAGTAATGCTTCAGTCAGAGTAGGGAAATTTCTTGGTTCTTTAATTCAAATGTGTCATAACTGCAGAATGCAGAAACCATTGAAGAGCCATTATTTTGATGAAAAAGGAAGAGCAAGACATCCATTTCTGTCTTGTATAGCTATGTTTTTTCTCTTGTTTTGTTATAGTCTTAATTTTACTTCTTAAGTAATTGTGCCTTACAATTTTTGATGGAAAGGAGAGGGGGAGTTAAACTCGCTGGTTATCTGACACACAATTACCATTCTGGTTTGCAAACCAAACGTAGCAGTCACGCTGACAATCCACCCTTGAGTTATTACGGTCCAGCAGGACGTGTGCCTGGGAATGGATCCTGGTTCCTTGCTACTGCGTCGTTCTTTGCAGATTTTGGCGCTGCTCAGCAGTGTAGCAGGAAGACAAACCTGGTTTATGCTCTTGGGCAGTCATAAGAAGTGGAATTAAATGACTAAAACTTTGCCAGGGTTTGTCTAGTTTAAGTCTTCCTCAGATCTTACGGACAGCTCATTTTTTAAGACAGGTTTGTGCCAGTGTTCCCTTTGATGCAGCATAGCACTTTGCAGGTAGCCCTGGTCCAGCGCCGGCGCGGTTTTCCGTTGCGGCCCTGCTCTTCCATGCCCGGCACCGTAAGCTCCTGCGTGCGTGAGGAGCGCAGGGCTTGCGGGCCAGGGCAGTGCTAGGGGACTGGCACCGTCCCAGGCGTTAGCTCTTCACTTCTCCTATGCTGCAGTCCTGTTTTCTTTCTCCCAACCATAACTAATATTACGTTTATTTCTTTTCCACATCAGAAGCTCTGACGTAGGTTTGGCAAAAATGCGGAGCAGGGTGTTTGGGTGTGTGGCTGTTGCTGAGCAGGAGCAGCTCTGTCCCGGGCTGGCTAATTGCTGTGCTGCTTGGCCTGGCAGCTCGCTGGTGTGGGAGGCTCTCGGGAGGTGCCTGCCTAGCCCCTGCTCTCCTCCATCTGCTTTTCAGGCTCCTCTCCGAGAGCAGGCTCCCTGCTCTGGTAGAAACGGAGTTTTATCCACTGCCTTCCTCGAGTGCAGGGCCCGGGTTATGCCAGGACATCATCTGTAAATGGGGAGGAAAGGGGTGTCTGTAGAAGAGGGGGCTCCCGGGATGGGGCTTGGAGGGGTAGGTGGCCAAGAGGGAAGCAGTGTCCAGGGGAGGGCAGAGGAGCTGAATGGGGACTCACGCCCAGTTCCTGAAGGCAGAGATTATTTGAATAATTCAGATTGTTTTAAAGGCTAGTTAGTTAAATTAGTCAGGTCTGTGGAGATACCAAGTGGTGCTTTGGAAGGTAAAAATGCTTGAGCTTTGGAACGAGCCTAACGGGTTGGTAGAGATAGTTAATCTCTCTGTTTTTCTTTTCTTACAGCAAGCAAGGATTTGGCACAGACATCCTATTTCATGGCTACCAACAGGTTGTTATCCTGAACCTCTTTGTTGCACTGTTGTAGCACACTATAGCTTCCTGTACTGCAGGGCCCCCTCCACGTGTCCTGCCCTTGTTGCGACAGGAGACTGGGCCATCTCCCGTGGTGGTACCTTCCTGCTCGCAGTGCGGTGTATTGTACAAGGGCCTCGTGGCACAACGGGGTTAAATGCACAATGAGAAGTGTAGTGGTGCTTTCTGATGACATTTTCTCGATTGTGAGTGCATAAGTCTAAAATTGGTAGCCTGAATAGCAGCTAAAGATTACAAAGAGCTAAACTTAACCTAGAAATTCGAGCATCTTGGTAAGTACAAAACTATTTTTAGTTTACACTTGTAGTTAATGGCAGTTTTCTCTTAATTTTAAATAAGTTGATCCAGTCTTAATTAATAAAATTGTAGTGGGCCTAAGATCTTTTGGCTGATTTTTCTTTATAGATAGACTAGAAGTAGTTCTGGGGTGTTCTTTTCAGAAACATCTCCTTAATCTTAATGTGCAGTATTAGAACTTAAGTACTTGTGTAAATTTAAAGTTACAGCATCCCAAGGGAGGATTATTAATTTTGTGCAGATAATCTCTTGCGGAAAGATGGAATTTGAGAGGAGATTTTAGTTTTGATTTCTAGAATTTATTTCTTGCAAAATAATTTTGAGCTTTATTTATTAAGATTACATTATGTGTAATGATTTTAAGCAATATCTAATGGTTGATTAGAATTCTTAACATCTTTGGTGGTTCATGGCTCTGTGCTGGAAACGGCTCTTAAGAAGAGCTCTGCTAGAGCAGTGAACCTCGTGCTGCTGCCAGCTGCTCCCTGGGGCTGAGCTCACACGTGGGCTCAGCTTTGTCGGCCCTCTCTGCTAATACAAGTAACTCATGGGGCCTGTGTGCAGTTTTGGGGCACCTACCTCTAATAGTCTAATTCCAAGACTGCATAATGAGCTGTATGTTTCTGTTGTAGCTAGAGTTTTATTTACCATATTGTACCTCTTCCTTGTTAGTACTTAAGCATAGTAGAATAACTGGTAAATATCTCTGCTGTTCATCACACTTGGCATAGCAAAAGCAAATTAAACTTTCTACCAGATAAATGCCCTGCCCTTTGTTTGCTGGAGGCAGTAAGATATCTTATAAATTTAATCAGCAAAAATGTTCCTTGAGCTAATGTTTAACTGCTGTTGCTTGAGAAACGATCTTCTTCTGTAGGTTAATGGTCGATTTGTGTGGTGTTTTTTTGTTTTACATGTTTGATTTCCTTTGGTTCCTCGTTACAAAACTTGTGCATCAGTCTGCACCTTACTACGTTCTGCCTTCAGTACAAGCCCACGGTCATAGCGTGCGTGTGCATTCACTTGGCCTGCAAGTGGTCCAACTGGGAGATTCCGGTGTCGACTGATGGCAAGCACTGGTGGGAATATGTGGATCCTTCCGTCACTCTAGAGCTGCTTGATGGTAAGGAGTGTTGCTCACGTGGAAGGCTGCCTCTCTGCCGAGCTCGCTGTCTCCTGCACTAGGCACATGCTGCCCCGTGCCGCTAAGGTCAGTGAGGCAGGAGTTGGGGGCCTGCAGTTAACGTCTATCTACGTGGCTGCAAGAGAGAATTTTGGGGCCTTCCAGATGTATATTATGGGCTTGGCTTGTAATTCTGGAATATATATATTATACAGTTATAATTTTGGTGGGAAGTATTTTTATTTGCAGCTGACGAGACTTAATCTTAGGTTGCCTTGTGGATATATTAATTGCAAGGATCTCTTCCAGTTTCTAATGCAGCCAACTCTGCTGCCTTAAATGCATGAAAATCACAAACATCATTTGAAACAAAGTGCCTCGAAGGATGCGATAGCTCCTACTCTGTTCAGAATTGTCTCCACTGGTTCCTGAAATTGAGGCAGAATGACTGAAATGTGGCTTAGACATTTAGACATTAAGGTGGACTTGATTTCATACAAGAAATTCCTGTGCTGAATGGGACGAGGACTGTTTTAGGGACTGTTGTTTGTACAGATCCCTCTAGAAATATCTGACTTAACCAATAAAGACTTCCTTATATTCTGACCAGCTTTACAGGGTGCTTTTAACGTGCTTTTTTTTCTAATTATTTTTATTGAGCATTCATCAGTTTCTGATTAAATGTCTCAGATTATGTGTAACCTATAGCAAATGCTATGAAAAACTATGTTCTGTTAATTAAAACAAAAATGCTTAGTTTAACCTGCTTATTACAGAATCAGAAGTATAAAAATGACTTTTTTTTTCCTCCCTACACAGAGCTAACTCATGAATTTCTGCAAATACTGGAGAAAACACCTAGCAGGTTGAAGAGAATTAGAAATTGGCGGGTAAGAAATTGTCCTACAACACAGTGTAGCAAAAGTAGTGAATTCCTAGAATTATGAACCAAAGGAAATGCTTAAGCACCTCTTAGTTGTTTGTTATTGCAGTAGCTGAGTGTGGGGGAAGGAAATAAAACCTTAAATCAGCTCTCATTCCACCTTTGAGCTGAACTAGGATTTACAAGTAATCTAAGCTGTGTATTTTTTTTTTCACTTTCCTTTTTGCTCCAGGCTAATCAGGCAGCCAAGAAACCAAAAACTGATGGACAAGTATCTGAAAACTCACTTCTTGGTTCATCTCTGGTCCAGAATTCCATTTTGGTGGATACAGTTACTGGTGTAGCTGCAAACACAAGTTTCCAGAAACCATCAACATCCTTTTCTGCGCCAGTACCTCTGAGCTCAGGAAGCGTTGCTGTCCCAGACAGTCACGCACCTGAAAATTTGGCAATACTAACTACAGGAATGCCAAGTACCTCATACAGTTTGGCATCACACCAGGAGTGGCCTCAGCACCAAGAACAAGCAAGGACAGAACAAATATACTCTCAAAAACAGGAGCCCTTACCTGCTAGTCAGTACAACATGAACTTCCAGCCAGGCACATCTGTACAGATGCATTCAGGAGTACATCACAGAGCTGATAAACTCGCTGAGCATTCTGCTGTCAAGCAAGAGTATGCCCACAAGTCAGGAAACAAACACCACGGACAAATTGCTGCTCCTGTAATAATTCCTCAAAAGATGTCTTTGGATAAATACCGAGAGAAACGCAAGCTGGAAACCCTCGAGCTGGACGTAAGAGAACACTATGTAGCTACCCCGGGTGAGCACCAACACAAGAAGCACACGCAGCCCCAGGCACCCAGCAGCGCTTCTGTAACCTCCCCTATTAAAATGAAAATTCCTGTTGCAAATGCAGAGAAGCCTGAGAAACACCTGTCTGAGAAGAAGGAAAAGAGCGGCTCGCTCAAGCTCCGGATCCCCATCCCTCCCAACGAAAA
>JAVCKT010012660.1:6144-11144 GCA_032273925.1 Rhynchotus rufescens | reverse complement strand
TGTAAGCAGAAATCCTGGCCCATGTACAAAATCCAAAGCTGTCTTATCCATACTGACTTGGTTATTTTTTTACATTCAGAATGTACTTAAAGACCTTTGTTACTTTTTCCTGCATTACTGAGTGTTTTCTATCCTTTTATAGTCTGTTTCTTTTTTCATCTCGGCTCTACTCTTAGGTCTGGTTTTTAACAAATATAATCTGTATTATAAACTGTCCTAACTTAGAGGGCAGACAGGAGATGAAATAGCAGTAAATGGTCTTAATTTGTCTTCAAAGCACTACACTACTTTCTTTGCAAATCTGTTCAGATAGTTGTGCCATGAAATGCATCTTATACAGCCACTCTGGATAAGCAATATATTGTACTGTAAATATAGCAGTTGCTGTCATAACTTGGAGTTAAAGTGTCTGGATGGTAACTAGTGCCTGTCTAATATTAAAATGGAAAAGAGCATAGGTCTTCATCTTATGGTGCTGTTTCAGAGGATATTTTTCCTATTTTGATGCTAGGAAATTGTGAAAACTTGTGGACAAACTGTTACTATGCTACCTTGAGATGCAAATGGTGTTTTTTGGGGTTATCTGTAAAGATGTCCACAAAACCCATTGTCTTTTGGTTTTCAGTGTATCCATGTCATTGCTGTGTCTGACACTAATGTGGGGATGGTGGGGGGCGGGTGGGAGAGGATATGCAACAAAATACCACTGATTTTCCCTAATGGAAACCCACTGCAAATTAGTGACGGGTGTGAATTGCAGCCTGGTTGAAGTGTTTGAATGGAAATTAATGGGATCAGCATCAGCTTCACAAGTGAATGAATGAATAAATGCAATAAAAAGCTACTAGACAACAATATTATTCTGTTCATCACTTTGATTAGTTGTTTTATAAACTTGAATACAGTCATTATGTAATTTTTAAAATTAAGCTTAAGTAGAGACCTTGCATACCACACTAATTTTTTTTTCCCTTTTTGTGAGATAAGAAGTTTGTAGAATAGTGAGATTCTTTCATATGTTGAATCTGAATTCTGTTCCTAATGGTGAAAGTGCTGAAGTAATGTCACTGTGATTAGTACTTCGGTATATGCATAAAATGGCAGTTCTGTATATCATTTTGGCTAACTGTAAATATAAATGTTTCATATTAGTGTAGTTGAAATTTTGAGGTACAGCCCTTTGTGTGAAATTAGAAACAACTTTTTTTCTAAGGACTTGTAAGAAAAAAAAAGTATTTTCAATAAAAATCCCTACCTCATCTCTGTTTTGCAAAAATTATCCCATTTCCTATGTTTAATTTTCCAGTTTTATCTGTAAAGGGGAGGCTCCCTTTTCAGTTCTTGGCAAAACCATGCTGGTTCTCCTCGACTGAAAGAAAGGCTGGGTTGCTTAGCCATTAAGTGTAGTTAGTTTTTCTGTGTCTCCTTTCCAGGGTGCTGAGGAGGCCTGAGCCCTGGGCAGCTGCTGCCAGGAGTTTATAGGATCTGATATCCCCTTAGGAGAGGTGGAGGCTGCGCAGCCTCAGGGGGAGCGGGGGCAGAGGCTGCAGCCCCTCCTTGCAGGGGGCTGGCGGGGACGGGGGGCTGGAGGCTCAAGGGAAGGGAGGACAAGGGCCTGGCCAAGGTCTCTGAAAAACTGAAGGGGAAAGCTCCTGATCTTGGCTTTGCATGAAGGGTTTAGAGCAAGCGAAGAGGTCCTGGGGGTGGTGGTTAATGGGGCTGTGAAGGCACATTGCGTAAGGAGTTTTAAAGGTAAATGTGTTAAAAGCCTGAAGCTATGCCAAAAAACACTTTTTTTTTTTTAATTAAAAACTGAATTGGTTACATCCTCACTTAAAAAAATCTTTAAAAAAGTGATAATCTTAAAAAGTAGGAGTTCTCTTACCTTGCTACAAGGGATGACTGGGGCCCTGCTGAGGGGGGCATGGGAACCCCCAATCACCTTTAAGTTCCTCTCCAGTTTTGCACAGTCAGCTGCACTTTTTCAAGGCTGTTAGTCTAAGGCAGTACCTGTGAAAGTGGCTCTTTGGAGCTGATGCAGGGCCTAGGGTGCTGTGGGCCCATTTCCAAGCCTGCTCCCAAAGCCTGGTAGGAAGGGCAGGAAGGAGGCAGCAAGGAGGTGCTGCCTGGCCCCCAGGAAGTGCCTCCCTTGGAGCTCTCCTGGGCCCTCCCTGCAGTGCAGGGGCCTTTTGCCCCCGGGGGGAGCAGGGCTTTGACAGGAGCTTTCTCAAAGTGTCCCCAGCTCTGTGGAGCTGCACAACTTGCCTTTAGTTTTGAACCTAAATTATCTCAAGAGCTGGGGTTTTCTAGACTAATGTGGATATTCCAAGATGGACATTTTTATTTAGTAGAACTGGTTTTATCTGCAAGACTAGTAAAAGCAGTTGAGCTGGCATGCTGAAGAAACCTGGCTTTTCCTGAGATGTGAGCAAGAGCTCAGGGCTTTGAACTTTACTGCCTGGAAGTGTCCACTGCAACACTGGAAGGGGCAGCTACTTTCACGTTCCTGCCTTCAAGCTGCCGAGCCTGAGGAAACCCCACGTTAGAGCAAAGTACCCACGGCCTCGTGCTTCATAACGGGTTCTTGCCTTCTCTTTTGCTTCTGCATAACTATAGAAAGGAAGGAATGAAGGCTATGCCTGATTTAAAACAATATATGTAGCAGGGCAATCTCTACTGTACATGCACAAGCATGTCCCTTTTCCCTGAACTTTATTGCTTTTTATTGAAAATAACTTTTAAGAGGTTTCTTACTTTTTTTCCCTTGTTTTAAAGACCTCTAAATTACCTCAATTTTGATGTGAAAATCTGTATTCCCTTTAATTAAGAACTATGCAAACTTAGACTTGATTTTAGTATGTTCTGCTATATTGGGCTTAGTCTAGAGACCTAAGGTACCCTAAGGCAACATATTTCTTGCTTTAGCTATGACCAGGACAGGGCAGGGATGCTGCCACTCCTCCCCTAATCCCCAATGTGTTTAAACTGAAAATAAATGGCCTAAACGCTATCCTCATTCTGAAAGTCTGAAATATGGTTAAACAAAAGTGAAAATGTATTCTCAGATTTCAAAACATGCCCAGGTTAATGTCTTTTCAACCTTTTCAGATGGAGACTAATTCTAATATTCTTATCTAGAAGGCGCATTACCTATAAATTCTAATAATTAACTAATAACTTTAATATTGGAGAACTCTCAGACTTTGCCAACAAAAATGTTACTTCTGCTTATAAAACACAAATGCATAAGATGTATGTTTTTTATAACTTGGAGTTATAAGTTATGGAGTTTTTGCTTGGTTAACTGCACATCCTAGAACTTTCCCATTCCCCTCCGCCTCATGTATGATTGTCATCTCACTATCATTTCATGTTAATTAAAAGGTCATATTTGCTTTGCAGCTTATTTGGAGACACCATCTGAAAAGAATTAATAAACATCACAGAATAATATACATCCCACTTCAGATCTTATGTCAGGGCTCCTACCTTTATTCTGCAAGTTACTCTAACATGAAGATGCTCAAGTTCCCATGGATTTTTAGCAAGAGCATCCAGTATCTTCAAAATGGAACTGTAAACTATTTTAATTTTGCAAATGACTGTGATGTTGGGATTTCTCTTGTACTGCCATAATACTCTGTCATTGCTAACATGCGACATTATACCTATAGAAAATACTAATAAAGAATTTTGCCAGAAGTACTGCTTTCATCTCTCTTTTTTTTTAAGCTTTACACCAGACAATGTTCTAAATTCAGCCTAGTGGAATAGAACTTGGATGTGCTTTAAGTAATTAAAATATTTAACTTAATGTTAACTTAGTTAAGAAATCTAGATAATTAAAAAAAAAGAGGAATTAAGATTTTTTTGCTGGTGAAGTCTCCGCCTTTGGCAGTTGCAGGGCAGAGTCTCACTGCATTCGCTCCTGGAATCCAGATGCTCGCGCAGGCATTCAAAGGTTCACAGTGTTCTGATGGTTTGTACAATGCCTCAATCTTCTGAAGTCATGAATATAAAAAGTATTGCGGGGGACACCTCATCAGAAGGAGGACAGTCTAAATACTTCTATTACCTAAATCTTTTTTTTTTTATATATATATTGACCATAATATGAAGTGTTTTTTGAGTTAGTAGTAGCTAGCTCTAAGATACCCAAAATGACTGCAGATCATTTAGTGATTCAAACAATGAGTCCAGTGAGGAGCCAGGAAGAAGATTAACGGATTGAAGCAGCCGACCTAGGAGCAGAGGCTGAGAATGCTCAGCCTGGAGAAGATATTTCTCAGTGGTGCCCAGTGACAGGACAAGAAGCACTGAGCACAAATTTAAATACAGCAACAAACTCCATGTAAATGAATGGGAAAAAAAAAAAAAAAAAGCCTGTTTTATTGTTAGAATGACTGAGCTGCCCAACGAGGCTGTAGAGTCTCCATCCTTGGAGATACTCAAAGCCCAAGTGAACACAGCCCTGAGCAACCTGCTTTAGTTGACTGTACTTTGAGCATGGGCCTTTGGCACCTGCAATGTTTTCTTGCTGGTAGCAAACAAAATGGCATTCCCAATGTATTTTTTCATTAACTAGTGCTATTATTTTTTTTTTCTCACATAAGGTCCTGTGTTCTTTTCTGAAAACACATTTAAGTTTCTACACGGTGACTGCCCACCCGGATGAGCCTCTATTTCAATGAAATACGAAGTTCTGCTGCCACCTTTCAGTCCAATTCCATTTGATTTTGGCAAGTGGAAGCAGGGTTTATATGGGAAATACAGACTCATTTGGTAACAGTTTTGAAAAAGTCACTCTCCTCCTTTCACAAAGGGATGTTCCAGCAACTGCAGAGCAGAAGGGCGTTCATGTTGATCTCTGCATTAAGGATTTGAAAAATCAGTACAAGATCATGCAAGCCTGTGATGCAATTGTTCATAAAGTCTGAATGCAAGCTTAGCTTTCTTTTTTCTTCTTCTTTCTTTCTTTTTTTTGTTTTTTTTTTTTTTAA
>JAVCKT010012659.1:0-22153 GCA_032273925.1 Rhynchotus rufescens | reverse complement strand
CTATAGATTAATGCTGCTAGAGTAATTTAGGTGGCAGGGTAAAATCCAGATAGGTTTCTGCCTTCTTAATGTCTTATAAATGCCTTCTCACTTCTGAGAATTATTCTTCTCTTCTTTTTTCGTATAGAACTGTTTTATGTCATTACATTACTTTAATCCAATGCAAAGAAGTTCACTTTTGATACTAGTCTTTAAGCGATACCATGTGAATGTGTTTAGTTCCTTAAGGAGAAAAAAAAAGAGGGGAGGCAGAAAAAGGCAAAAAAAAACCCCAAACTAGAAAGCAAATCCTTGAATTTTAGCACAACTTCTTTGTTAGAGTATCTGGCATAAGCCTCGAGTTTTGAAAACTCTTAACTGTGTATTAGCCTCTAAATGGTTAAATTCTTGAAAATATTTTCTTGAGACTTGAGGGAATCATTATTCTACAGAAATTTGACAAGTTGACAATTTTACTACCTGAAGCATTTGCATAGGTAGTTAGTTACATTGGGCCATTTTTGCGTTGAGCTTGCTCAGGGTTGCTGCTGGAAGCAGTGTGTCCCACTCGGCATTAAGTATTTACTCCTTGCTGAAGTAAAATTTAACAGGAACTACTTGAGAATGGAGGCAAACTGGAGGAATGTGGAAGTCCTGGCACAGATTCCCTGACAAAGTTTGAGGTTTTCATTTTAGATTAAAGCAACTGTGTTCTCAAGGAGAGAAGCTTCCAATGTATGCATGAGAAGATGTTTCAGCTTAAAAAACAGATATTGGAATCCTTTGTATAGTTTAAATAATTTATGAAAGTCAAAGCTCTCCATCTTCAGATAAGTATGTGTGCCTAGATGCTTGTAGCACCTTACTAGAATTATCAGGATAGATAAACTCATGTTCTTCCTTTCTTCCTTTTTTTTTTTTTTTTTTTTTCTGAAAGAAAAAAAGTTATCAGCTTGACTTTCAATTTCTCTTGAAACATAGTTTTAGAGGTGAACACACATGCTGGGCACATATTTGTTGTAGAGCGTGATCTCCTGATTACATTTTTTTTTGTCTTTTGTAACCTGTAAACCTGGTTTACAGTTTGAAGATTATCAGAAATCCTCTGGCTTTCTTGATGTTCTTGGGTTTATATGTAGTTTTTCTTTTGGTTTGGATTTTAATTTGTGGTTTGATCTGTTGTTCAAAGGCAACCCATCAGATGCTTACTTTCATGGGGTTTACTCCCTTTTTTCAGTTTGTAAGTAGTATTCACTGTGCAGTTCTATTAATTTCTGAAGGACTTAAATCACCTTTTCCTTTCCCACAAAATGTACGTGCTTTGCCCATCCATGGTGGAAGTTTGATAGCCTGGAAAGCAAGGCCGATGCTGTTTGCCCATTCAGTCACCCCAAGGGCTGTAATCTTACGAGGGCTGAATGCACTCAACTAACACTTGCATTTAATAATTAAAGAGGCAGTATTCATTTCTAGAGGACTGCAAATAAAGATATATTAGGAAGGTCTTGTATAACATAATGGCCAGCTGCCAGTGTGTTTTATTATAGAAGATCTTATGCTGTTGCTTTTACTGAAAGTATATTGGTCTGGAATGTAACATTACGAAGTCTCACATGAGTTATAGGAAGCTGCTACTTTCTCTTGTAAAAGTTACTTGTAGAATAAATCTCTTAAGTGTGTGCTCTTAAAAAAATGAAACCATGAGAAAAAGAAAAATGAGAGAGAATAAAGAATATAGGGCAATAAAAATAGCTGCTGCTTTAGCCAAGATGCAAAACAACATTCATTCTCCCTAAAGAGTTGCATTATGAAGTTATGCGTTGTTAGTTGAATAATAAACTGTGAACTTTCTTTTCCATTCATTACTTTACTTTGACATCGATTTCGATCATGTAGCACAGGAGACCTGTTTAGTTGAGGAAGGAAAACGAAAAAGTGCCGTAGAACCGCACGTTGGATGGTGTCTGGAAGCATTCTTCAGAGAGCTGAGAGAATGCTTTAAAAAGGCTGTACCTGACGACTAAAATTGCCCTGTGTAACCCTGTACCAAAAGATAAGCTAGCTTTGTAGTTCAACTGTGGAAAAAGTCTCAGGAACCATATGAATTTGAGAAGAAAAATGCTTATTTTGGCTAAACCTGCCAATGTATTGCATTAAGTACATCATTTTGGTGATATATTAGTCCTGCAGAAGGTACTGCCTCTCGAGGTATCGTGTGTTTGCTTGCTTCAGCACAGAGCTCTCTGCATGTTGCACCATTAATATTTTTTATTGGCTGCTTTGTGTGCATGTGAAGTTGAAAATTATGGGTTTATTTCTCTTTTATCCTGCATGAACATTTCGTTTAAAGCTTTCTTTTCTTATGTAAATGCTGATGCATTGATTAAGAATCATTATGAATGTTAAACTTCTTAACAGTATACATTTTATGGTGTAAAGGGAAATATTTTACAGTGGTTTGGGTATGTGCATAGCATAGCAATCTTTTTCTCCAGGATGCACACTGACCAAATGCAGATAGAACCCATATCTTAGTTCTTGAACATTGGACAACATTAATTTTAAGACTTTATTTGGAAATGACTAGGAAAATAACTGAAAAAGTCACAACTTCATTAGTACAAGAGACAAAGATTTGTTATGCTTTCTATTTACATAGGAAAACTCATGGATGCCATTTAAAACCATGATTTCATACAAACTTTCTGATGATGCTCATCTTAAGAAAAGCAGAAAGAGGAGTAAAATAAAAGCTTTACTGTTCCCCAAAGTTGACCTGTAGATGCATCTTGGATAAATGAAGGACTTTCCATTGTTTCTGTGTGAGATGCCTTCGCTTTCTGGTTCAGTTGTGTTTGCCCAAGGCTTTTGGTAGGTTTTCTACTTTTGAGGTGACTGAATTGAGATATTGACACAGGCCTGGGTTGTTGCAAATACCGTCTTAGTACGGTGAGTAAGAGCACTTATGAATTTTGAATAAATGTCAATATAGGAAATTTGAGTAAATGGTTGTAGCTATTATGCTTAGATACATTTTGATGGGAAAATACAGACACTCTGTCACACTTTGCAGTGTGTGAGGTCATTGAGGTTTCAAATGTTAATAAAGAAATAATTTAATAAGTGAATTCTAGATCTTGCAAATACAATTCCCTGTTGCACAACTAGCCTGTTTAGTATAAACCAGCACCAAAGCAAAACTATACAAACCAAAGAGAATAGCAGAGATCTGTTTTGGTGATATAGTTCTTTTCCACAGCCCATGTTCTTATATTTCAAAATAAACACCCTTTCCTGCTTTTCTTCCTGCTGGTATTTTGAGGGAAATCTTTCTAAATTAGTAAGCTGCATACTATAATAGCAAATGTAGAAGTTATCCAGAAGAGCAGGGCTATTTCTATATGTGTGAAAGAGAAGTAGAAAAGTTTCAAACCAGAAATTGATGTTGCTGTGAATGTTTGAAGCTGAGTGAATTCTAGCAGCAAAAGTGGCAGGGGTGTGTGACCGACTGAGGGCTACTGAGCATGGACCCAAACAAGAAAAGTCTGTATAAGACTGGAGGAGAGCAGATCTGAAGACAAATGCAGAGTACGGAACCACAAACCCGGAGCTAGCTAAAGCAGAATTACAGACCCTCTTTTTGCTGTTGGTTTCCACAGGTGTCTATCTTAATCATCCTTAATTTTAGTTACTGTATATTTTATTGTTATAGTGCACTTATAAAGATCTTAGTCTGGAAGCCCTGATTTAGAATGGGGTACTTGAAAGATACCTGATTTGGGTGGTATAAGAAGAGAGGAAAAGATAGGTCTAGAAAGCTGATAACAGATACAGTGGCTGTGTTGGTGAGATGCTCAAGGCTGTTCGGGAGGTCATCTCAGCGCTTTGGAGAAAGCCCTGCATGGCACTGAGCTTGACAGATCTCTTAAGGGGTGCTTCAATGATATTCCAAAAAAGCAAAAACCACCTCACCCTTGGCAGTCCTCATGTGCTGTTTAGCAACATCCTTAAATTCTCCAGTACTTCTTAGGATTTCTAAGGTTGGAATTTCAAAAATAAATAATTTAATCCTAAACCCCAATAAGCCACTCTACTTGGCTCATTGATGAGAGGCAGTGAGGATTGATAGAACTCTAGTACAAAATCGTAGTTGATTGTGTTGAATAATCTTTAGTGTGAATTCATGAAGCAATTAAGTAAAGTTCTTGGCCTGTGTTAGATTTTAAATCGTTAATATTCATGATTATTTTGAATACATTTATGCTTGTATCAGCACTATTAGAAAAAGATAAGCATTAACCATATCCTAGTGGTTGATTGAAATAAGGGCATTTGCAGATCTTTTGTATATGTGTACACTTTATTTGGGGAACTAATTGCTAAAATAATTTAAGACATCCTTTATTTTTTTTTCTTGCACAGGAAATAAACCATTCTCACAATATTTTATGTAAAGAATTTTCTAGACTTTTTGTTTCCTACAGTTTTCTACCATGTAGAGCAAAATCTAGAAAAGAAATTAATTACCATGGAAAGCGATTAGCAACCTCCCTGTTTTGACTTCAGTAGAAATAGTAACTCTTACAACTCATAGGAGTTGTATGACTCTCTGGATGGCTTAAAAGTTTTAGTAGTACGTTATCTTACATGCTTTACAGTCAAGTACTTTTCAAGTCCTTTACAGCACTTTCCCAATGAAATCATTTGTGACCTGAATAGCCGGACAACGCTTGCTTTATATAACAGAGAATATAGGCATTTGCTAATAGGGAATTAAATACTTGCCTTTTAGAAGGAAGGGATTAGATGGTAACTTTTGTGTCAGTGAATTGCAGCTTTTCTTTGCAGATTCTTATGGGGAAATGGGGAAATTCTTTCCCTGATAGTCCCTGGAAGGGACAGGCTGCTGAGACATGCATTGGTCAAGAAAAAAATATACTTTGACTAGTGCTTATTTATGGCACCCTTACTGATGCTTTTCTTGGAATATGCTCCACATTTTCTTGCTTAGACTTCCCTTTTACATTTCTTGGGAAGTTAAGTTTTAAAGATAAGATGTGTAAAGCCTTGATTAAATGTTTGGCTGTAGTGCAGTGTGGAGTTTGAGATGTTTCATCAGCTGGCAAAAGAAAGCCAACGCCATGGCCAGGTACACTTTCAGATCCTCAGGTAGTTCTTTATTCCTAGGCATATATACAATACAAATTAAAATGCAGCTGAACAACATTGATGGTAATGTTCAGTGCTGTGTTTGCTTTTGTTTTCCCTTCTTGTTCCTGTCAGTTAAGGGAAACTGGATGCACACTTTCAGACAAACTCCCACTTCCTGCTGCTCTGTGTGCTGGGATTTCCCTCTGCTTTTCTAGTCTGTTGGTGTATCGTGCCACGCTTTATAGTGCCTGTTTTATAAGAAGCATCCCTTCTCTTAGGACAGCTTTGATGTTGAGGATATTAAACCTTCGTGTTTCTAGGTTTCATCTGTTCTTTTAACTGCTAGTGATTAGGATAAGATTTTATCTGGAATGTGGGGTAGGATTCAATACTTTGTTTTCAAGTACCTGCCATAAGTGACCATCACTGGCTTAGTGCTAGACTCAGAAGACTTCTCAGCTAATCTAATATGAAATATTTCATGTTTGTTAGTTCTCAGTCAGGCCCAGTCAGTCTGATATTTGATAATTCATAGTTATAACATATCTTGAGGTAAATGATACTCAGAATACTCAGATGACAAGAGTGTACCTTAAAATACTCTCAGGTTGTTTTTTTTTTTTTTTTTTTTTTTTTTTTTAAAAAAAAAAAAAATAAAGACTAAATACTCACGGAACCTTTCATTTTTACTGTTTTAGAAAGGGCAATGTTTTCCATTGAGATTCAAATCTCACTTGTAAATGTTTCATTTTCACAGAACTATTCTTTGCATAGTATACTTTGGAAATGTAGTGTATGAAAGAGGTTTTTTTTTGCCATAAGACACTTGAATTCAGCCTTCTTGATTAGCTGAGGTTTACATTCAGTACAGTTTAATTGTGTATTTGTGATGAGGTATGTTGTGATCATCTGGTGTATTTTAGTTCTCTTTTATGCCGTTATTAGTCTTAAAATAGTTCTCTAATTGCACTCTATGGAAAGATGTAGCAATTACTAACATCAAAGTGCATGCAGCAAACTGAAGATTACAGTGCACAATACCATCAGCAACCCGTTTTTGTTCATGCATTGCCATAAAAGAGATGCTCAGTTTAACAGTGAGTATTTGTAGTGGTTACCCCAAAAACATGTCAGGTACGGTTACCAGTGTTTGCTAATGTTTTTTAATACACAGTCTTTCAGGCCAGTATGAAAGCTTTCATAACAAGAAATATTAAATTGAAAGTTCAAAAGATTTCTCCAAAAAAATATATTTAAATCTAGAGGAGTTTTAAGTAAAAACTCTCATGAAAAGAGATAAGATTAAATGTTTCTTGTAGTGTAAGTGGTTTATATTCTTTCTCTGACGGTAATTTTTTATTACTTCTACAGGTTCAGTCCATGCCACGTCAATAGCAGCTTCCAGAGTGGAGCAAGCGTTGTCTGAGGTTGCTTCATCTTTGCAGAGCAGTGCCCCCAAACAAGGACCCCTGCATCCTTGGATGACTCTGGCTCAAATCTGGCTTCATGCAGGTATTGTTGAATAAAAAGCCTTACTTTGTCTTTTCTCTTTTCTGTGCTCATTGTCCATTTCTCATTAGCCTAAGGACTTGCAAAAGTCTGCACATTTCACTGTTATCGCTCGTCAGATGAAACCTGGACATCCTAATGTGCACTCAACACTTATAATATTTTTTACATTTTTCAGAAAAGTAAACTTGTTTTTTATTTAGAAAACTGGCAGTTAACATGAAGCTATTTATTTTATCTAAAAGTATTATATTTTCTTGTCATCATATCAGACCTAAATATTGTGGAATTCATTATAAACATATTGTGTTTGTTCATATAAAATAATTACTTTTTTCTCCCCTTTTAAAATATTGACATTAAAACTTAGCCACTAAATAAATGTTAGTTCTTGAGATAAGGCATGTGACAATTTGCTGTACAAAAAACTATTTTCTCCTATAGCTTAAAAAAAAAAAAAGGATAAATTCATTGTTTATATGGACAAAAATAGACTACAGTCTATCTACAGAAAGAGAATACATGTTCGTGGTATCTTTATATTGTAAAATATTTATATTGTAAAATATAAACATATATTCCACACTATAAATATTGTGGAAAAACAGTAGCTAAAGGTGCTGCTGTTATTAGTGGTACTGAATGGAGTGGAAAGATATCTGCCTGAAGTGGTATGTGTGCACAGTGATTCCTTGTTTTCAAAACTGGACATTTCCTTCCCTGATTTTCAGCAATGCAGGTTTGGAAAGTAGGGGAGATTTGTGGCAGAGGCAAAAGTAGAGTGGGTTCAAAATCTCTGTGAGGCTTCTGGGATGATCCAGTCAAGCATTATTATTTTGTGCAAACTGTTATGTGCAAAAGAGGAAATAATGTGTACCTGTTACTCATCTCTGTATTTTTCCTAGTTGAGAGACTATTTTAGTGTTTATAATTGACACTTAAATATTTTTCTGTATTTTGGAGGAAGTTTCTTGACGTGTTTTTGCTAATATAAGGGAGAGATATATATAGTGGCACTGAGGCAAGCCTGGAAATAGAAGGCATGTCAGAGTTGCTAGAGTGTAAGATGTTTTATATCAGATGAAGCCATAGTTTGATAATGCAGCTGTTAAGGGTTGAGTCATACCTTCTGCAGAGCAAAGCCACATGATGTTATGTGTTTTTAAAGAATTTAATCTCAGGAGTATATTGACCATCTTACTATTTCTAAATTTAATTCCAGTGAATGAAAAAGATATGTGTAAAAATATTGAATAGAGTTGCTGAAGCTGGAAGTTCATTGTGGAAAATAAGCAACTTTGCAAATGTGGCAGAAAAGAGGTTTAGCATTTTACGATTGAGCAACCTGTCCATTACAACTGGGATAAAGCTGTTCGGTTCTGTGCCTTCCACCTTCACGACTGTGCAGCACCTGGCACCTTTTCTAAGTGTTGAGTGATCTTGAGTGAATTTCCTAATATTATGATATTTCCAGCCTCAGACTACCTCGAGGTGAGAATAACAGGTGATTGCTGCATAAAATTTTAACCACAAAATGATATTTCATTGTGTTCTCAGACAGTTTTAAATGTACACACTGCTTTTATTCTTAGTATTTACATCCAAAGTGTGTGATTAAGAAAACATTAAAAAAAAATTCAGCTTTGGTCTGATCTTAAACATAAACATTTATTCAGTGTCATAAGTATATTTTTCATTATATTCACTGTACATTCTAGAGTCATATTTTTGCTAGGATCTTTAATATAAACAGTAACTATATGTTAAAATTCTTCGAGATATGAATCATCTATTAAATCCTTCTGAGCTATCTGTTGGGAAGAATTTCAGAAGAATTTCATCTTTATTTTTTTTTATTTTTTTTTTATTTTTTATTTATTTATTTATTTTTTTTTTTGGTGAAGTGTTGGAGCCCAGAGCAGATTGTGAGGTAGATTGGGGAACCCTGGCAGAACTCAGGGTTTTTGTGGTCAGTGGAACCAAGTCTAGTTTGAGGCCTGTAGCTAGCGCAGGGACCCACAGTGGCCCAACGTGGATGAAGGGGCAGAGTGCACCCAGCAAGCTGGGTGATGATACAGAGTTGGGGGAAGTGGCTGAGGGCTGGGCTGCTGCTCAGAGGGACCTCAACAGATGAACAGATGGGGAGATGGAACCTCATCAAGTTCAGTAAGGGAAGATGTGGAGTCCTGCACTGAGTGAGGAACAACCTCATACACCAGAGGCTGAGTGCTGACCTGCTGGAGGAGGAGAACATGGGAGGCCTGTTGGGCAAGTTGACCGTGTGTCCTGGTAGCCAAGAGGACCAGGGTTATTCTGGTTTGCAGTAGGGAGAAACACTGCCAGCAGGGAGGTGATATCACCCCTCACCTCCACCCAGCCCTGGGGAGGCTGTAACTGAACTACTGTATCCAGTCCTGGGCTCCTCGATACAGGAGAGACATGGAGCTACTGGAGCAAGTGCAGCAAAGGGCCACCAAGATGATTAAGGCACAGGAGCATCCCTCGTGTGAGGAAGGGCCGAGAGCTGGACCCTTCTCAGCCTGGAGGAGAGAAGAGCTGAGGGAGGAATCTTGTCAAGGCCTTTAAGTATCTAAGGGAGGCTGTAAATGAGGATGGAGCCAGACTCCTTTCAGTGGTGCCCAACAGTAGAACGAGAAGCAGCAGAAACAAACTGAAACATGGGAAGGCCCATCTGAATCTAAGGAAAAGCTTCTTTATTCTGAGGGGACTGATCTCTGGAACAGGTTGCCTAGAGAGGTAGTGCAGTCGTCGCCCTTGGAAGGAGGGATTCAAAAGCCTTTTGGATTCAGTCCTGGGCAGCAGGTTGGAGGTGACCCTGCTTGAGCAGGGCTTTGGGCTAGATTGCCTCCGGAGGACCCATCCAACCTCAACTGTTCTGTGAATAAAACTTGTTCCAAAAAGCGCAATAAAAAGCAGGTTTTTCTTTTTTTAAAGGTGTCTTTACTGCTATATGTAGGTTACTTGTCTAGAGAGCAGCAATAAAGTTACATAACACCTAACTTATAGCACATGTTCTTTAAATAAAAGTGAAGATTTGCCATTGGGAAATTGCTTATTTTTGAACCTCATGGCATGTCTTAGCTGTTTGACTCTCTGTACAACTAGGTTGCCTTTTCCTTCTTTTCTGGGAAGAGAGAGAAAAAAATATATTAAAATAACTTTAAAAACTTGGAATGATTACCCTTATAATATGGACACAAAGCAAAATTATGAAAATAAGCTTTAATACCCACTAAATTTAATAGGCTATTTTTACCTGTACTGTAGTATATAATGTGAGTGAGAAAAAAAATGAATGAATGCTTTGTCTTATAAATATGCACTGTTGTTTTAGCTGTCATCAGTGGCAGAACTATAAAGGAGCATGGCATTCAGTTAAAAAAAATAAAAGTTGATCTTGAACATAGCTTTCAGACCTTCATTCCCAGGAATAGACTGTAGTGGTAAAAAAGGAGAGTTATTTAAAATATGAGAAAACCGAGAAAACCTACTTCTGTAGTTCAGATGTCCTCTAGTATCTCACTTATTCTTAGATAGTCTTGTGGATCTTTGAGAAATACATTAAGACTGAACACATGCTGCTATGTAGATTTACTGGAAAGAGCATTAATTTCTCAAAAAATATGTGAGCCTAAATGTTGGAAGGGCTTAACCTGGAGGCATTCTCTAGGTGGAGACATTGAGAAGAGCTTGCCAGAACTGGTACTTCAGTTCTCTTGACAATGTTTCTCCTCTGAGAAATTCCTAAAACTCTGGTGACAATTTTTAGTCTTCCACAACTAATTTGTTTGAAATTGCCTTTTTTTTTTTTTTTTTTTTTTTTTTTTTTGTGGTGCTTTGAAGTCATTTCTAGTTGAGCCCTATCTGGTTCTGCTCTGTGTTGTAAGGCATGCCCTTGACCTTGCAGGCATCACATGAAATTCTCTCAGAACAAATGACTGTCCTTCAGTTTCAGAAAATTTTCCAGATTATCATATCTGCTAACTCTTATCATTAGCAGCTAGGCTAAAGCAGCTGGGAGTTTGGCCTTCTATTTGTTCTTTCATAGCTTTTCCAAGCTTCTCTGGAATTGATAGAGAAAAAAAAAACACTGTATAGTCTGTTCAAACTATTATAGGTTTTGGTAGCAAAAAAGAGTTTTTTTTTTTTAAATACCTCTGTTGATATTATACATCTAGGTAAGAGAATTATTTGTTTAAATTTACTATTTTAGGAAGGTCTTTAGTTGTCAAGTTTCTTTTTCACAGTTAATAAGCAGGACAGCAAGATTTAATAGCTGATAATGTAAAATAAGACTACTTTGGTAAGCAATGTTGTTCCCCTGTTGCCTTGCGTTTATATACTGGCTTCCCTTCGAGGAGCAGAGTTTCAGCTGAGGTGTTAACTCAGCCAAATGGTGCTCAAACTTCCAGGTTAGAATTGCAGTGACAGCAGATTAAAAATGACTTAGGTATGTAATTAATTTGTGTTTGTTATTTGCTAGGAATAGCTTTTGCCTGGTTGCTTTCATGGTCTGGTCAGTGAAGTTGGGAGTACATGTCATCATCGTCCACTTCTGCTTCCTTCTACGATGCGTTAAAAGCGAATTTAAAAGCATGAACTATGTCTCATAAATACATTTCAAGGTCTTTTAGGATGGTATTCAGTAGGTGATATTTTACTTGGTATTTTAAATATATTTTACTTTAATTGGTCATGAACTGTGTGAATGATATTTTTCCTGTCTTTTCTGCAGCTATGAGTGTGTATTAAAAAATGCACTGATGTGCTGATGATGCTAGGGAGCAACTAAAGAAATAAGGGAGCGGGAGCAGGGGAAGGAATGTTAGCAGTAAAATAGCATAGTATATTTTATACTTGCTAAAAATCTCTTTTCCCATCTAATAACATTGACCACATAGTGCAATATTAGAGCAACTCACATTTTGTTCTGTACATACAAATCAAGTATCAAATTATGGCAACATCTTGTTCTTCAGAAGCTACGAACTGTTAGTGAAAGGTAAATCCTAGAAAGCCTATTTTAAATCTCCAGATTTAGATTTTGATTTCAAAAATGTATTGTCTTCCAGGTTTGCTATTCTTTACTTAAGTAGTCTGACCATGTCTGACGAGGCAAGGATCTTGGTTGCTGAACTTCTAGTTTTGTGGGTGGGGGAGTGAGGACGAGGCTGCGCAGACCTTGGAGTTCTGTTTGCACCTTATCTTGCTGCATTCCTGGGTGGTATGTGGGTGATGGTGGGTTTTTTTTTGTTGTTGTTGTTTTGTTTTGTTTTGTTTTAAATGCATTTCTTCCTGCACGACCTGGGCAGAGATTGCATCACTTGGCCCTTTTGATAGAACCCTGCGACTTGAATCTTCCTCTGTAAAGCAGATTTCCACATGCAGTGTGATACCACAGCATGAATTCCACATTTAGGAGCTGATTTTTCAGGGGCTCTACCCATTTGAAAGAAAAGGAACCTTTCATGTCCTTTTTCTTCCATTTGATGTCTCTCCATTCCACTCCCTTCCTCTTCCCCTCTTTCAGCGATGGACCAGCCAAGCACTGTTGAAGAGTGCCTGAAGAGATAGTGAAGGCTAGTACTTCTGTTGGTAGTTTTTATTCATTTAGTGAGAAAGTGAACTTTTTCTGTAAACAGTCTAATTTAGACACCTGTGTGTAAGGCTACCCAGCTGTTTTCATCAAGAGTGATTATATTAAGTACAAATTTTATAAAGTTGCAGAGTAAAATGTTCTCTAGAAAGTTTGTGGAAAATATGTTAAATAAAAATGCTTGGAAATATGAACAGTTTTTTTCTAATCAGAGTGTCAAAATTCACATTTTCTGGTAACTTAACTGGAAAGTTTCCTGCTCATGAAATAATACATTTTTTTCCATCTTGTAAAGATGGTAGCAAGAGCAATTACTGCTTTTTCCTAAATTGTTGGCCTGCAAGGTTCAGACAATGCATTAATTAGCTCCCTTCTCTTACCTCTGTTTCATATTACTTTTTTTCCCTTTTACCTAAATCATACTGAGATAAATGTATACACAGGTTCCAAAAAAAAAATCCCAAAATACCCTTAATGTCAATAACAAAAAACTTCTTCAGTTTTTTTTTTGTTGTTATTTAGAATAGCTACTGTAGAGGGTAAAATTCCTATTCTGTTTAGAAAAGTCAGAGTGATTCATTACAAATAAATAAGAGTTGCTTGTAAACTACAAAATGCCTTTGCTTGTAATGAAACAATGCAGAAATACAATATCTGCTGTCACATAGATTCATGATATGATGAAGCATAAAAAAACCTCACTGGTCCTCCCTTCTTCCTTGCACAGCTGAAGTCTACATAGGAATTGGGAAGCCAGCGGAGGCCACGGCGTGTACCCAGGAAGCTGCTAATCTCTTTCCGATGTCGCACAACGTTCTCTACATGCGGGGCCAGGTGGCTGAACTCCGTGGAAATATCGATGAAGCCAAACGCTGGTATGAAGAGGCCTTATCTATTAGTCCTACCCATGTGAAAAGCATGCAGAGGCTGGTAAGTCTTGAGTCCATGTACATAAGTATTTGTCTCTACCTATGTTGTTTTATTGTGAGATCTGGAAGAACTTGATGTGGATGCTCCACGGCTTATGTGATTTGCTTCTAAGCCTTCCTTAGCAAAATGGCTTCAAAAAGAGTCATCATTTCTGGGTCTTCTGAGATCATGGTAGTATGAGAAAGATCTGAAGCTATATGGTAGGGGAGGTTAGATACTGTACAGGAGAGAAGAACCACTCTGCTGACTAGTCCTAGACTAAAGGATGAATTCTTTGCAGTGATTACCTTCATCCTGTGTAATTTGTTTGGACTTGATGAAAAATGGTGAATCAGGTTTTCCCTCAAAATGATAGGTAGCATAAAGTACAAGGTTGTCTCTTTTGATTACTACGGCAGTCGCTGCCACTGCCCTTCACTTTGAATTGTTACAAGTATATGTCCTTATATTGATTTGTTTTGTTTATGTCGTGAGTTCTTAGAGGAAAATTTTGACAGGTAAGTAGGATAGGAATCACAAAATATATGACTGAAAACATTTGATGTTTCATTTTAAGTGTGTGTGTGTGTGCATAGATATATGAAAAAAATCAATGCTTAAATATTTTTATTAACACCTGTGCAGCACGTTTACCAGTTACATACAAAATTCCTACAAAATTTAATGTAGTAGAACATCACAGATCAATTGTTTCATTACATTTATTATTATTTTATTGGTTTTTTTTTCTTCCTCCTTACAGTGTTAGGAAAATCACTTTTTTTCTTTTTTTTTAAAATCTATTTTTTTCTCAGAACAGCTGCAATCAGCTTCTCATACCCATCCTTTTTGTTCAGAAGGAGAAGCTAGTTTCTACCTAGGTGCTTATGAATTATTCAGAAAGATTTCTTGTGCATCCCTAAGGGGAACATATGAGACAAAAGATCAGCTAGGAAGACAGCACAGGGAAGTTTTGTGTTTCACCTTTCAACTTCTCAAGATATTTGAGCCTATTGACAAAGACTCCGAGGTTCCTTTTTCTGAAAGGCAGGCAGAGGACTTAAAACTGTGCAGTTCTGTGAACACAGTGTTCACGCTCTGTACATATCTCAGCACTGTTTTCTTCTATTTTCCTGTTAATAATAAAAATATTTGACCTCAGAGATAGGTTTGTTATAGTTATAGCACCTTGGAGGTACCATACTCTGTAACAGCAGCTGGAACATTAACTTGTGATATAAGTATTCCCAGTACCGAGCTGCCCATTAATTATGAACCATAATTCAGTGAAAAAAAACTTTTTTCCCCTGTAATTGAGATACTTACAGATTATTTGATATGCCTTTCTAATAATGCTTACAAAATGGTACAAAATGCTATTATTTAGACATATCAATTATTTTATTTAAGGAGTTCTGGTGAAGTCAGTTATTTTGGCAAATACCAACTCTAAAATATAATAACTTTGTGTAAAATAGAGGGGGAAAAAAAAGACCTAAGATTGGTCCCAAAAATTCTATCGTTCGGCATTTCTCCCTATCAAATAAAGTACTTGCAAATAGTTTTGAAGAGATTTTTGTTTTGGTGAAATTTTAGAATGAGTGACATCTGACAGTTAATTGAATCTGGTGTTACAATTTACTGATGCTAGGACTTCATAAATCTAAATGTTCTAAATCTAATGTTATGTAAAGTTGAGAAGAGCAACAACAAATGCTTCTGCATCAATATCTTCATTCATATCTCTAGATTCTTAGCACTGGTCAAAATGTGTACCATAATTGAAGCCATTTACTAGTTTGTTACACGCAGATATTTCTGTCCTCTTGTAGTTTATGGGCTATAATTTATAATGCCCACTACTGGTCTTTCTGAAACATGTGAATTTTTGAAGAATTTTGGGATAGCCTTTTGGTGAAGTTGGAATTCTGAGAGTTGACAAGATTGTGATAACATCGGTCAGCTCTGAAACACAGAAGAGGTTTCACCTTTAAATGAATAAATATGAAGCATCTTGAATTGGTCAAAGTGGCAAGACCATCCCATAAGATAAAACAAAGCAAATTGCTGGTGAAAAATCAAATAGCATCAGTGAATTAGAAATAAGCCTCTAAGAATAGGAGGAGTTCTATGTGGAGTAAAATAAGAGTTACAGTGAGCAAACTGTCTAATGAAGTTAAAAAAAAATAAATATAGTAATTAGGAAATGTAAACTCTGAAGTTTACATCTGAATTGCAGAGTCTTGCATGCTTGAAACAAACTCTGAGTGCCTGTGATTGCCATGTGAGCCAGCAGGAAGCAACTACATAGATCTGAGTGAAGCCACGTGTGGCCAGACAGTGATGTGTCAGGGTTTCCTAGGATTGGTTAGTATGACCTTTTTCAGGCTTGAAAGAAGCACTGGGATCTTCGTTCAAGGTGAAACTTGGTAGGCTGCTTAACTGCACTGTGTTGGTCTCTTGTTGCCAACAGGTCATCTTCAGAATCACAGTTTTCCATTACATAGTGCTGTACTCTTTATTTCATAAAGCAGTATTTTAAGAGGGGTTACCGTGTTTGTTTGCTAAACTTTTGTGTCTTATGAGCTTATGAGCATTTACAGAGGATCAGTCGAAGGAACAAATGTGACAGCTCAGACTCTTCTCCAAAGAGATTCATATATCTCAACTTTCAGAAGATTGTACGAGTTGTATTTTAATTGTTATGTCCATGTGTGGTAATTATTATTCCGGTAGCAAAAATACCCTGAAGTAGAATTTGCTTATTAAACACTCAAAATTTACCTCTATAAGGAACCTTTGCTGTGTACCATTTGATCAATGTCCACAAACCGTTTCCATCATGTCATTTGCAGAGGTGTTGGGTGTCAGGAGGCTCGGAGCAAGTCGCGCAGAACTTCACTAGTTCTTCCTGTGGGATTTGGAGGAGGTTGCCCATTTACCATCCCAGTTGGCTACTCATTGTTCGTGGCTGCCACAACTTCCAAATAATCCATTTGCTACAAGGTGCTGGGCAGACCCCCCAGGGTGATTCCTGCAGAACTTGTCCTATGTGAGGCCGGGCTTGTTGGCTGTAGCTTAGCCTCGACTGTGCCAAACCTGGGCTGGTTCTGTTTGAATTCATCTGTGTGCAACCACGTTGCACCCCCAAGGCAAAGAATCCATTTGCAAGATTTCAGCTGGCTGAGGCCAGAACCAATTACAGTGTTCAAGGCTTAAATACCTTGTGCTCTGCACCATGGAAAAACAGGTCCCAAAGCTTGTTTTGGGAGCTCAACTGGGCACTAATTTATGCAGGTTGGAGCGCTTCAGGAGCAGAGCCAAATCACTGGCTCTGAACTGAAGCCATCTAGAGAAACCACTCACAGATAATTGAATTGATTGTGTTCCTTCAAGCCTGGCAGTCAGTCCACCAGTTTCTAGTACACATCTGACACCAATTATTTGTGCTGCCTTTAGAGACAGGTTTTGGGGCTGCAGTGACTCTATTATATTTGTTATATGTCCCCTGACTAAACTTTTAGTGACTTTTTAGCTAGCTAGGAGGAAGACGACTGGGGAAAGTGTTTGTGTATTTTCTGAGAGTCATTACACAGAGAAAAGCACTTTCTATTCACCTTATACCAAAGAGGAAGCTGCAGGAAAACTGAACCCTCATCTCTGCCTGGGGATGTGCTAGCTGGCCAAGTATGTAGTTTGGCACATAGTTTGGAAGCAACCACAAAATATGTTGCCTGTTGCCTAGTCCATGTTGATGGAACAGAGCTGTATAAGGAGTTTTTCCTGGGATGCACCTTGAATATGAGAAGAAACTACAGGTCTGTAGGAGCAGACATACAGAGAGCTTTGGGAGGTAGTGCTCAGGACTGGGGAAGGGCTGCAGGTAGGCAGGAATCATGTGTGCAAAATCAGAGTATGTAAGTTGTTTCTCAAGCATGAGTAGTAATGAAGATGTGGGTCTAAGAACCTATCTGTGCAGTTGAACTCCTTGATCCTGAGGACGTTCATACTGTACATCTCAACATGCCAAATGTGAGCCTGCCTCAGATGGGCTGTTGCATGAGCTCAAATGGAAAGCTTAGGACCACCTGGCCAATTAGGGACCTCTCATGGTTCTGAGTACTCTTGTGTTCCTCTCTGGTGCAAAATTCAACAGGATAATTTAATTTTTGTGCTGAAAAAGATTGAAAGAGACTTATTTTCAACTGAGGCCCATAGTGAAAGGTGTGCAATGGCAGTCGCTGGTGGGACACATCTCCCAGCTCAGACTTGGGTCTAAGAACTCCTGTGCTTCGTTCCAGCACAGGGTAGCCTGTGGTTTTATGCAACCCTTCCAGACTGTACCCAAAAGCTTTCTTATAGATGTTTCAACTGAGAGGCTATTTGTGAAGTTACCCCATCATTTGTTTGTGGAAAGATTGTTACTGTGGGAAAAATTGTGCCAAATGATTAAAAGCACAAAAGGAGCCTCATTAAGCAAATCCTGAAGAAATGCATGCAGACTTGTGGCTGGAGCTTCCTACTGCCCTTTACTCGGTGCATCCTGTTCTTGGGAGTTTCAGCACAGAGACTCGTGCATTTGTCTCAGGTGTGGGTTCCCCGTGGCCTTAATGTGGCCCTGCAGACGTGCCCTTTGCAGAGGTCTGATCTATTATGTGAATGTGGTTACCTGTTACTAACTGTTCAGAGCTGTTTAAACACTGTATTTCTCTGACATTTCAATTTTCTCTCAAGCCAAATGGATTATTAATTATGTTGCAACCTCAAACTTCTGCACTGATTTATTCCTTTGTTTTAAAGTAGTAGTAAATGGGGAAAAAAAAATACAGGAGGGCCTCGTGATGCACGAGGAAGTGGAAGCACTTGAGAGTGGTGGAAAATTTCTGTTGACTAGAAATGATAATGATAAACAACAGGGCTCGGAAAAAGAGGTTCTCTTGTGTATTTGCATTAGCAGAAATGTGCCGGAGGCAACATGACACCAAGTGCTGGGGAGCTGATCCATGAATAAAGGTCCGTTTGCTTGGCAATTTTTTCCCTATGTCCAACTAAACTTTTTGACAAATAGAAGTGATTGGATTATACTGTTAAATTGCCAAAGATTTGGATCGAGCTGTAGGGTCAGTCTTTTTTTGTTCCATATTCCCTCCTCCTCCAAGCTCTTCTAAAATGTGTATTTTTTGACGAACTAAGTAAGAGCAGCTGGTTCTTTACAAGAGAAATGCTAGTAAAATTCATCTTGTTCATCTAAATTGTTCTTCATACTGTTAATATTTACGTTCATACATTCACTCACTGTATTCTGTAAGGAATTTTTCATCTCAGTCTGCCTTGTTCTAGGTGCTTTTTACCATTTGCCATTGCTGCACTTTTGCAAAAGTCATGGGTTTATTGCCAGCTTACTGTTTGGCTAAACCCAGCTGGTAGCAGGATGCCAGGATTGAAGCAGTGGCATGGCTGTGTCAGTCCAGTGTACCTCCCACAGGGCAGTAGCAGTGCTTTTGACGTTTTGAGGGTTGTATAATGTATTTTCAGGAAAAAAAAAAAAAGGCAACATTGTGTTTTAACGGTTTAAAGTATTTAGTTTCTTTGTGTTCAGTACTTAAAATCGTGTTTTACCAAACTCATTGAAATTTAAAGTTGTTTATAACGATTAGCTTGAAACCTGATCATTTACAGCTCAATTGAGTGTTACATGCACCTGCACTGTGCTTGTCAGCTGTCTGATTTGGGCCAGAGTGGATTTCTTTGAACAACTTGCTCCATTCACCCTAGTCTTTTATCATCATCTCCCGATTTCTGCCTTCCTGCTGCCTTCCTGCTGCCTTCCTGCTTTTGTCATTGTTTTCCTCCCCTGTAAAAAAAGTATAGACAGTCTTTTATCTCCTGTCCAAGTGGTCTCAGACTGCAGGAGATAACAAAGTAGCTGTTAGTGGTCACGTTAGGAAAGTCATGAACCAGGTCATCATTCAGCAGTGCCTGGATATTTCACCCACTGCTCAGGAAACCCCTGTGTATTCTCTCTCTCGGGCTGAAAATCTCTTAAACTCATCTTTTGTACAGAATAGCTTTGCACCTATGTGTAAATCTCTATAGTCTTAGACTTTGATATATTTGGAATATTAAATAATTGATCAGAGCATTTGCCACTTAATCCTATCAATAGCTTAACTTCTAGGACTAGGAAATTAAAACAGAAGATGAAATTACTTGCCCAATATTCCTCGTATAGAAATGAATTTTTGAGAAGAATTATATTAAGGAATTACCTTCCCAAATTTGTTAGGTGTCTGTTAAAGATTTCCATAATTAAACATAATTGAGTCAGATCTCTTAAGACTGCTTTAAATTAATTGTGTGTCCTTCAATTATAAACATACTGTTATTTATTTCTTACTACAGTGGTTACTTCCCGCTACACCTCCCCACACATACTCAAAAACACTTTGTTAGGAAGAAGACTGGTGATGCTTATGGGTTGTGAATGCTGATGAGCAGAAGAAACCTGCTTTTTAAGTCCAGTTCTTAGGGAAAGAGGAGAAAATCAGAGAACACATTGGAAATTATCATTTAGATCTGTTTTTAAACGAGGTTGGTGGAGTTAAAGAATAGAAAGACTAAATGTTGGCACCCAAAGTAACTTCCCCCCAAAAAGGGGGCGGGTGGGAAAGGTTCTAACAAGGTGATATTCTCTAGTATTTTTTCTCCTTTTCATAGGAAAACCCTCATTTGGAGGCTTCCACTGATTTTCTTGAGGATAATTTCACTGTCAGGTCACTGCAGGGACTAAGTTGTTGGTCTGGGCCTGTCCCACTTTGGTTTGTGTCATGGCTCATCGCCACAGAGCTCAATGCCAGTGACGGCCTCAGATGCCTCCTTAGACCTGGGGTGCTCAAATAATGATGGTAATTTTATTTGCTTGGATTTGTTAGTAAAATACTGTATTTAATGCGTTGTCCTTCTGAAACATCAGCACTATTTCAGAAAAAGAAAAAGAAAAAACCACCCTTTTGGTCTAAATCTTACTCTTCCTTATGAAGATACGTTACGGTGATTTAACCACTGTCAGATTCAGTTTTAAAAAGTTTTTACTTTTTAAAGTAGCCACATTTAACACTTGGATCAAATGATGGCAGTTCCGTTGTGCATGTGCCCTGGCAGATGTGTGTGGAAGTGAAGTGACTCCAGGGCAATTTCCATACGCTTTAAATTCTTCACCTGCGAAGTGCAGCTCACAGACTATCCTCTTTCCTGCCTTGAAGACCTTGGAACTATTTCCTGGCAGAGCCTTACAGCAGAAAGGCAGCAGTGCTTAATGCAATAAATGTCCATAAAGCCAACTTGGCCTAGTCATTAGCTTTTAAGGTGTCCATCAAGGTGAACCATCAGGACAGTTACTTTTTCTGTGTTTGCTTGGCAGTTGTTACCTCTTATTTTAAATGCTATTGAGCTCAAATACAGTAAGTAGATGAAAGCTCACTTGGGCTTTTTACCATGTTGTTTTAATGCAGATCTCCTTTTCTGAAGTATTTGACAAGAATTACTGTTACAAATTTCAGTTTAAACTCAAATTTAATTGTTCTTTTTGAAACACAAAGTTGCTTTGAGAATCTATAATATATACATGTTCATAATTCAAAACTGTGAACTTCTAATTTTAAGAAGTTTCCATCTCCTAATGGATTTCACTATCCAAAGGCCTGGAATCATTGCTTGGGATTTACTGATATTCAGATATCGAGCAGAATCGTTGCCCTTCCCTTTGTACCTTTTGCTGGTTTAATGACCTCTCAAAAACCAGAAAGGATTGGAGCTCAGGAAGAGTTTAAGTATATTCTTGCAGCATTCTTATGTTCTGTCTTGTCCCTTTTCATGCATGCTTGCTCATGCTTTTTTTTTGGCATGGACCTGAAAGGTGCAACTTCTATTTTTGCCTGCGTGATTACCTTCTCATATGAGAATTGCTTTGCAAAACCCTTTTTAAATAGGTCACTCTGCCATACTCTGCACTGGGCTGATTATATTTGTTTTGCTTCCCTGGGCATTTTTGTGCTCAATGAAATTATTGAAATGTTGCTTCCTATGTGGAGCTGAGAACCTACGCAGCGTTCAGAGCTGTGTGGCACCCGGCCTGCATGGCTCTCTTGCCTGCATGTGGTCTCTAAGGGCTTTTGCTTACAGGCAGCATCTGGCACCTAATCATTTGTACCTACATTCCATATAATAAATAGTTATTTTGGAGGCAATAAGCCATAGGGCAGCTATCTTCAACTTGAAAAAGACCCCAAACAGAAATCTGAATGAGGCAAAGCTTTCTATGCATATTTTTTGAATACATGACATAGCATTATTAACATTAATAATAAATGTGTGTGAAATAGTTGAATACCTTGCTATAAGATGCAATATCTGAGATTTTATTCTTCAGCCAAGTCTCTTATGGTTACATATTATTGTAAAGTTGCAAAGGAATTATCAGTGCATGTATTTTGCTATAAATGTCTTGCAGCTCTCAGGTGCGTTTCTCGTTGGTTCATGAGATTGCCTTTTTATCAACATTTAGTTTACATCTCTCAGAGGGGCATGGGTTGTTCAATGTGTGTTATTTCCCAAGACAGCAGATTGCTCGAGAGGCCCAGAGGCTCCTTGCTCAATTAGAATGACCAGAAGCTTTAACCACTTCTTCTTAAGAACTGTGTTTTATCTTATGTTCATGAAGGAGAAAGTGGCCTACCTTAAAGCAAAACTAGAGCTCTAGAAACAATTGTCCCTCAAGTTAAAAAATAATATTTTCTTTTGCCATCGTTATGTCAAACAGCTGCATTGCAAAGATAAGTTGCCTGCTCTGTCACAGAGTTTTCTCTGCATATCTACAGTCCGGAACAGTCTTTTTTGTCTCTCTATCTCACCAGTTCATATTATTTCAAATTTAATTTGAAGATCTCTTGGCCATTTACTGAAACTTAGTTCTTCTGATAGGCTGTGCTG
>JAVCKT010012656.1:0-67286 GCA_032273925.1 Rhynchotus rufescens | reverse complement strand
ACGGTGATATGGACTGCTCAGCCTAGAGAATGGAGCACCAGAGATGTCCGCAAAAATCTGACCTGTCCTTCACATTTACGTGCCTCGTTTTCCCCAGATGCAAAAGAGAAAACATAATCTGATGAAAGAAATAAAAAAATTTGGATAGAGCTGGGGGCAAAATCCATTTAGCACTGGGTCAGTCAAGGCAGAGGGACATCGCTCAGAGGTGTCCTTTCCCTCCTGCAGCTTCCACCCCTCCAGCAAGCCCCGTGCCCCACAAGCTCACGCTGCCCTGCAAAATCCCGTGCTCCCAGCTCTGACTGGCTCCAAGTCACTCCAATCGGATCCTCTTCCAGGAAATAAACAACTTTCACCTTGCCATGACCCCAGGGAGTCTTGCAGCTTGCCTACATGGCCGGACCTGGGACTGACACGCGGAGACGGATCCCAGCCCGAGAGAGGACCAGAACGGAGCTCGCGGGACCTGGTGCACCTGAGCTGCAGAGCAACCTCTGCCTCGAGCTGGAACAGCACAGCAGAGCCAAGCACGTGGAAAAGGGCCGGGTTTTATTGGGCTCTGCCGGTATATAAATAAAATATTGTGCTTTGCCGGGATGAAATATAGATTAAATATCTGACGTGCTGTGCTCTCCAGATGAAATACACGTATTCACTCTGCCCGTATATTACTTATATACAACTTGTCAGACATCTCCTCCAAGCTGAGGGGGAGGGATACATTGGAGCTACCAATTAAAAAGCAGCTCTCAGTAAAGGCACCATTGTGAGGAGGGAAAACAAGAAAAAGATAATTCTGTCAGCACAGATGTCTCCTACGCTGAGGGGCTTGCAAAGAAATAAAAACCTGAGCAGCTATTAGACCATTTCCAAAGTTATAGACTGTAAATAAACAGACCGAAGCAGTTCCCCCACCTATAAGATACCACAAGTCAGTGGCCAGCACTGACAAGCCTGAGTCCTGCTGCAGCTGGCTTATCTGTCTAATCCTCCAGATTATTAATAGTAGTAGGGCTGTGATACAGTCCAGAGGCCATGCCGCGATGGGGCACCGTGTGAAGCATCCTACGCATGGGGAGAGGCTGGCCCTGCCTCTCAAAGTCCCAAGGATGGAGGCAAAACAGGCCCAGAGAGATTAGGCGAGGTGCCCAAGGCCACAGGGTGTATTGGTAGCTAACTTGAGAACAGTTTTTCTTTTCCCCAAGTCTTCTGCTTATCCATGAAGGTTTAGAGCTGTGTTCTCACCAAGTAGGGCAGGAAGCATAGCAGGGAAGGTGCAGTGTTCATGCTGCATCACCACGTAGCATCTTCTGCAAGACTCAGTGTGTCCATCCCTACAAGGTGGTGCATGCGAGTCTGGGAACCCAATGTCATGGTCCAGCCTGCCAATGAGGTTAGTGCCACGGACAGCAACATCTCATTGTCGAAACAAGAGATGGGAATGAGGACTAAGAACACATACCCTCTGAGAGGTCTAGCTCTCCTGCTCAAAAACTTTTGAATAGAAATCAGTGTTTCTAAGAGCCTGGCATAAGGGCAGCAGTGAGATGAGAGGAGGAGGTTGTTCCTGCTTCACTAGCCTCTCTGAGACTGTCTAGGGGATCCCAGAAAGCTCCTGGATGTCTGAAAGAAAAGTCTAAAGTTCAACGGGAGCTTATAGCACTGCCAAACCCACAGTCCCTGCTTGCCTCTTGCCCACCTTCTATTCCCACTCATTGCGTTAGAGGGAACCCTCTTGCTCCCAGTTCTTGCCCACGCAAGCCTGGATGAATAGGACAACTCTTTTCCCGCAGACCGATCTCATAAATTACCCACAGCCCTCAGACAGCTCCCAGCTTGATTGCTGGTGTTCGGCCAAATGCTTTGAACACCTTTCCTACCATCAAGGCTATGCTAAAATTCCACATTCCCCTCTTCCTGCATCCTCCTACCCAAACCTGAGTGTGAGCCTGCTGTCCCGGAGAGGGCTCGCTTTGCCTCCTGCGCATTTAACTTGGCTCCTGCACGGATGCCCACAAAGCCTTGTATTTCCTGCTGGCCCGGGACTGCTCAAGCTCAGCCCCGTTTCCTCCAGAGGCAAATGGGTGCATTCACCATGGCAATAAAAGTCGAGCGACGTTCTGGGCACGGGGCCTAACCCAACTCCCAGTGAGGTGGAGAAGGGTTATTCCATTCAAGCAAGGGGGGCCTGGGGTGAAAGACAGGAGAAGGGGCCGCATTGCAGTGATGGGACAGCGGCTGGGCCAGCTTAGGGGACCTCTTCCGAGGTTGCTGCTGGGAAGGTAGCAAGTGGTAAATGCCTTTTCCATTGCATGGATGCCCCCTTGTTCTCATTCATGTTTTCTCAGTGCTAACTTGTGCTTCTTAAGCAAGCCATAAATTCAGTCATATGGGTTTTCTCTGTCCTCTGTTTTTTTCCTGACATCTATTTAATGACTTTTCTTTTTAATATATGGCAGACATTTTCCTTCTAAAATACCTGAGGTTTAGGACAGGTAGTAAATGGAGACCTCTCACAGAACCACTGGCCCAGAACCCAGTCTTATTGGCGCTTAGAAAAGGAGATCCATTTTTCTTCTCTACTCTTCAATTAGCTGTAATGTTTGCCTTTAAAACATAAAATTAGAAGCCTTTTTAGAGGCACAAAGCAATATTATACTGCAAAACACATTTTTATTCTGCCCTCCCTGTTACCAGTTTAACACAGTAGGTATATTGGACAGCTGGTTTCTAGGCACTGCTTTCCTCTAAAGATTTAGGGTCCAGCTTTCAGGTCTTGTGAAAATAGTAGCCTCCCCTTACTCTTTGTAGACCTGTGCCTCATCCTGCCCATATTAGCAGGACCTTCCAGACTGAATACTACAGAATTGAGTGCTGGAGATCAAAGATATTGAGCAAACAGCCTAAAGTCATTGAACTTATAAATCAGTTTAGAACCCGAGTTCCTGCTCTGTACTGTTGAGCTTTCTAACATTTCCAAGAGTTAGTTACACAAAGCAAGATATAATGTTGTTATTCTCATCCATACACACATCTCCCTACAGAGGAATCAAAGCTCAGGACTGGGAAACCTCTAGGAGTGGTTTACTGGAGGGGCACAATGAGTAAGATCCCTGGGATCCACCCTGGAACTGTGCTATGAGACCAGATCCCAACCTAACACTCAAACTACAGGAGCTGATGCTTTTCAGGTCTGGAAGTCTCTGCTTTGATTCCCCTTCAGATAGATCAGCACCACAATGGTCACACAGACTTTTGTGAATCCTTTATTTTGGGGCATAACAAAGATAAATCTAAACAAAATCAGCAGAACAAACTCAGTGGTTATACTCAGAGGGGGCCATAGCGATGGTCCATCCCATTTTCCTTTTGGCATTGATGTTGCCATTGCAAATTTATAAATAAAACCATTTAACAGGAAAAAAAAAATGTTCACATTCATATTTTTCAAAGAAAGTGTTCAAATCACCCAGGGCATATAGGAATGAAAAATGCTCCAGATTGGGAATCTTTGGTTTCAAAAGACTGAGTTGAGCTCCATGTTGTATCAAAGAGGAGTACAAAGCAGAGAGTAGCCACTTTCTCCAGCACACTGGTGATTTTCTAGATGTCTTTTATGGTAAATAACAGCACTCAAAGCAGCTTTAACAAAAAGCAGCCAAATAATAGGAAGGGTTTTTATCTCACTAGTGTTACTCATCCATCTCTAGAAGTAGCTGACAGCAGAGAGAGAGAGAGAGTGAGCGAGCAGGCGAGCAAGTCAATGAAACTACAAGGACATCTTCACAGATGCATGTGCCCCAGCACTTCTGTTTGTGCTTTCATTTCTTATTCACCTTCTTTAGAGGTTGCCACGCAGGACACACATTTGGTGACATTAATCATCTAAAAAGGGAGGAAGCTGGACAGACTAGGAGAGCTTCAGCTCTTACACTGGGAGCCCAGTAGTCCTAGACACCCCAACAAAATCTAGAATTGCCCATGAGAAATCGTGGCACATGGCACACCAATATTTGTCTGCTCCACCTAACATAAAAATCGCTATTTCCCCTACCAGAAGAAGTACCAAGAGGGCATGGAAAAAGGTGAGTATTCTCAGCTGGTCCCATTTTTAACAGAAACTTCACTTCCATGCAGTTTTCTGACCTCTTCACAAGAGAGAACAATTGTGAAAGACAAAACACCAAGGAAAAAGAAAACTACAACTACAAATTCGTACTGTGTCCTACTTTCCTGTTAGGAAGTTGCCTGGGAATGCAGGGAAGGGGGCTACATGGCTGAGGTGGCTCCTTACAGACCATCTACACACGTAACGTAAAGCAGGTGTGTTAGCCCTACCACTTTCAAAGCGTTTGAAGTACACCAAGTGCTTCAAGCTCTTCATTTCACAGAGCACAGAAGTACTTTTCCGGCTTCTCCAGGTCTTCTACAAGAGGAAATGATAGAGGCAGCTGAACTCAATAGCTAGTCCAAGTTCCCAAAGTCACATTTGGGCAGTGAGAGAAAAACGATTCGTTTTTTGGGGCAGGAACAAGAGCTGCCCTCCTCATCCTCGCCAAGATTTGTGAGGGTTCAGCACTTTTGCGAGTGACACCGTTTATATTTAGACTCCTAAATACGGCAGGAGATGCATAAATTTAGAGTTGCCCCTCAAAAGTCTGAGCATGTAGCTCTAGATTCAAGAGCTCATTGAAAAAAAACATGGGGACTGTGTGTGTGTGTGAACAGTGTTCATTGACATGTTTGAAGAACTCCAAATTTTTCCACTCCCTCTGAGTTGTTTCAAAAATATGCATTTTTGCCAAAGCCATTCACCCAAAACAAAACAAGTGGACTGTTTTTTGTCAAAGTTTCAAAAATGCCAACCCACTCAGCTTAGAAGACAGGACTTAAGAATACTCCAATTAATGAACATTTTAAAACGAAGGAAAAAGAAAAAGCTTCTGGAAAACCAAAGAGAAGTTAAAAGCAACTCCTTCAGGAAAGAGAATTTTAATTAAAAATAATATCCCTGTGGATAATTTATGTTTCTACATAGGGATTTAAATTGCAGAAGCAGCAAACTGATTTTTTTTTTTAATGCCATCAGCATCCAAGAGTGGAAAACATCAGATTTCAAATTCATACATTCTATATTTGAACATCTTGTTTCTATTTAATAGAAAAGCCCTCTTTCTTTGTGTTTTTTTTTCTCTCTCTCTTTTTTTTTTTAACATATAATTCATCCTAATATATTACAAATGGCACACTAAAAGAGCATGCCCGGAAAATATTAATAATTGAATTCAAATGAGTTTTCCCTAAGAATCTCTAGAATGAAGGGGAGAAAACCTTGGTGTATTTTGGAGGGGGAAAAATCGAGACAGATTTTTTTTTTTTTTCCCAAACGCTTGGAGAAAGGGACTATGTGTTGTGTGGAGTCTCTGCAAGCATGACAGAAAGGGGATTAAAGCAGGTGACACTTTGAACTTAGCTTAGATAAGTGACCCTCAAAATCAACAGTCCAAAAGTTTAGTACACAGATTCCATGGACACGTCTAGTCAGGTCTTCGTCAAAACCTTCCTGACTTCAGTAAGTCAAATTAAAATAAAGAAGACAGGTTGCTCGGGTTATCTTTTAATATTGTTTTAGCCACTTATTAGCACTAATGGACAATTAGTGGCCGGCGCAGATATTTTCGGTAATACAAAGCAGAAGGGGATAAATTCTTTGTTTGCTTCTGTGTGCGGGAATCTCTTCTGTGGTTGCGTATATAAAAATAGCAGCCAGAAAAGAAGTGTGAAAGACACTAGTTAAACAGTCCGATTTCCAAAGAAGAATATAGTTGAAAACAGATCCTTTCACGGAGTTAAGAAATCCTCCCGATGCACTTGAAGCATAAGGAAGTCTGCACTTTATAAACAACCAAATATATGCCCAGGATAAAAGGGGAGGCTTTTTGAACTCCTAGCTGGCGTGTTAGGAAGACCTTTAATGACATTAGCAGTTCTTCAAAACCAGAAAGGCCACATTATTTCTGATCCTATATGGTCAACACATGTAGCTTTATAAAGAGAGAGAGAAAAAAATATATCTTCATGCCAATAAATAACTTGCCAGCAGAGAAAATATTTACTGCTGCTTTTCAAAAATTCTTTACTCTTCGGAGAAAATAAGCCCGTAAAGAAACCTGAGGAGTTTCCTACGGCGGTGCCGCTGCCCGCTCCGCGCCTCTCCCCCGCCGGCCGCGGAGGCTCCGCGCCGCATCCTCGCCTTGCCCTTCGCTAACTCGTTAACACCTCGGCCTCAGTGCGATTCGCAGGGCCACGGAGGGGAGCCGGAGGCTGCGGTGAGGGGCGGTAGCCCCTCGAGCCGGCTGGGTAGCCCCGGCGTCTGCGCGCCCTCCTCTCCGCCGGCCGCAGAAGCGCTCGGAGCTGGAGATATTGATGGTCTTATAATTGAGGGCGAACAGAGAAGGACAAGCACCTTTTGCGTGCACAGAGGACGGGAAGAGGTTTGATCGCTTTCTTAAGCGAACGCTTTAGAGTTGCATTAAATGGGGACACCAGGAGAGAGCAAGGAGCGGATCGTTCCCGCGGAGCCCCCGCGGCCGATACGCACGTTTGTGTTCCCTGTCAAGGAGCCGAGAGAAAGTGCCCGACCGGGTAGTCGCGGCTCCGCGCCCGCGGAGGCGTTTTAGAGGCGGCTCCTGACGCCCGTGGGGACGAGGAGCAGGGCTGGGGCCCGGCAACACCAACACTCCGGCTTTCGAAAAGGGCATCGATCGCCGGCAACCATCAATAATTTAGTCGAGTTGTTTTGGGAAGGATCTCGAGCAAACACACAGTGAAATCGGTGCTCGCGGCGCTCCTGCCTCTCCGCGGGGCTGCGGGACTCCAGGGCCGGTGGGCGCACATGGCCCTTAAAGCCCCCTTCGCTTTCCCGGAGATCAACACGGATTTTACTCTCACCAAGAATAGTTTAGCAGCCCACTGCAGGGGAACAGAATGGCGATTTAATCTCAATGCCCTGTCCTAAAAATCTGCTCTGTTTTTCCGTCTTACGCCGAAAACGCGTTTTCTAATCACACTGCTTTTTTCTCCCTCTCAATCTGATTTTACAAACTCAGATTGAATTTCCAAATTCTCTCCCTCAAAATTGATTTTACCAAACTAATAATAATAATAAAATAATAAAAGCACACTGGCCTAAAAACGTATCATTTCAACCCCTCAAACGCATCTTTTTTTCCGAGCGATACTCGCAGAGTGCCACTGCAGCGAGACTCCGAGAAGGTGATTTCTGCGGAACGCAGAACCAACAAAACCTCTGACCAGAGAGAAAACAAATTATGCTGGATCCTGGGCTATTTCCTATCTTATAATTCACCAGATCGTCTTGATATGATAAAGAAAAGAAAAAGATATGTGGATATGCACGTAACGAATCAAATTAAAATTTAAGCCAAACTCTAGAAACTTTTGCAGCCACCAATATATGCGAAACGGAGGAGGAGAGCTAACAGCTGAAGTGAAGCTATCTGGTGTCCTTACAAGCTCCCTTTCCATGGCACCTTCTCCCTTTCTCCCGTGCCGGCTCGGAGGCAGCCCGAGGGGGTCTCCAAGGGTGGGCAGAGCGCAAAGGGGACGCAGGAAACTGTGGCCGGGGACGGCGGTTCTACATTTTCGGAAAGGTCGAAATAAATTTCCCCTCATTGATAGAACAGCAAAGACGCACGGGGACTGCCAGTGCGTGACAGCACCCAGGCACACACGAATAGAAGTCTTTATTTTCGGGTTGGAGTGTGATTGTTTCCCTTTGAACTACAACGGGGTTTAACCCTCTAACTTAGAAGGCATTGTATTCTCCTCAAGATTGGGAAGAGGCAGGTTTTTTTCCAACCCCTGTGCTTATGGCTCTGTCGTTGCTATAAAAATTTAGCGCCTCTTTTATTATCCGCAGTGCCCCAGCAAGGAGCGCAGGGAGCCGCGTGGGTGCGCACAGCGATCCGCGCACTGCACTTCCAGTGGCAGCAGATCACAGAGGGAGCTGGAAACCCAAAATAGCGCCATGCTCTTCTTTTAGGTTTAATATTAACACGCACACACATACAAGCCAGGGGGAGGAGTGGGGGGAGTCCCAGAGCCTCACATTTCAAAAATTGCTTTCCCTTGCAAGTGTTAAATCCTCTAACCTCGCTTCCAGAGGCCCTAAATTGCTCAAATCTATGTTTTCTCCGCATGCTTTTTCTCGATGCCTAATTTTGGGGTGTTCTTATGACTGTTTCTCCACCATGTGCAGCTGCAAGGGGAACGTCCCCAGCTTCGACTGGGCTGCATGGGGAAAGAGCTCCAAAAGGGCGTCTTGGAACTTAGGAGAATTCACAGACAGAGCAGCTTTTCCACTCCCAAGCCCGACCCAAACTCTGCCCAAACCGCGCAGCTACTTTCCAGGAACAGGAGGGAGACAGATCGTTGCCAAACTATTCACAATAGCGCTTCAAAATAAATGAGTTGCCTACTAAAACTTAATGTTATACAAGATGTCTATTTGTCTATATTAGATTTTAAGCAGCTGTTCGTGTGTTCCAACTCCCTGTTCTCTCCCCCCCCACCGAAGGAAAAGTTTTAGTTGAGGAGCGGGAAGCAAAGAGATAAAACAGAGCATTGTTTATTTGCCCGTCTCTGCTCGGCTCCCCCTCCAAGGCGCTCTGGCGCGGAGCCTCCGCGCTCGGCCGGTGCGCGCATCGGCGCGCGGACTCTGCACAAACACAACGGCAATGAAAGGCATCATTAGGACGGGTCCGGGGGGCGGCCCGTTTCACCCGAGCCAATTTTAAATCGTCCCTTTGTTCCGCGAGGTGCCCTGGGCAAGACGAGAGCCCGGGACACGGGGCAGCCCGGTGGGAAAATGGCAGGAAAAGAGGACAAAAGGGGTCCGGCCGCGGGGAGCCCTGTCTGTCCCGGTCCCGCTTATCACAGGGGCAGCGCGAGTGGGAGATGTGGGCAGTGCAAAGGGCTGCTTTTGACATACATACATATTATAAATGTGTGTGTATATGTGTGTAAATATAAATATATATATATATTTATGCTGGAGATTTGGGGCGAGCATCGCCCAGCTCCAGCACCCAGAGCTGCCTGCTCCCCGCCGGCTGCGGTGCAACTCCTGCTTTAAATGAAGGTTACAGTGGAACGTCGATTTATTCCAGGAGAATGCATATGGAGAAGGGTGGGGAAGCCCGAAAGTAAATGGATGAGAAACGAATTTAAGTCGTTGGAAAAGCCGAAGAGGTGGATTTTCCTGGGAAGGCACCGCTGGAGCGAGGGAAAAGAGGTGCTTCCTGCTCCGGGCCGCCTCTCCTCCCCAGTACCGTCCCAACTGGCCGGCTCGACCTTGCCCCATCCTCACCACAACATTCATTTATTTTCTAGTCCCTTCAGTTTTCCTACTTCCTCAACCCATTCCGTTCCTGGGGGACAACGCTCCCAAGAAGCGCAGCTCCCGGGATGCAGGCTCCAGCACCTCTCTCACACAGAATCGGTGCAATCTATGCATATTCTATACACGCACCGTAAAAATATATACGTGCGCACACACACACTTCCTGTCCCGTTGAGTTATTCCACTCCGATTTACTTTACTCTCCACATCCTTCATTAATCTCACTTGCCAGTTTAAACCGTTTCCCTTCTGGCTCAGGGTTTTTTTTTTTTTTTTTTTTTTTGAGGGAAGTGTATTTTCCAACCCCTCTGCAGAGCTGAATTTCCCCTTCACCGAGGACCTGTTTTGTAACTACCTTCCCCTCTAATTTTTTCGGACACAAGAGTGGAAGCCCTAAAACTCTTTCCCCGCATTACTTGGTGCTTAGAGAAACAAGGTCTATGGGGAGAGGTAAGAACTTTTTATTAGACCAACTGTCATATCGAGGAGGGAGGAAAGAAACTTCCCAACACACGAATCCTTCTTTGAGCTTCAAATAGGTTTGCTTGAAACCAAAACCCACTGCTCTTTACTCGAAGAAGGGGGAAAAAAAAATACAAGCAAGAGGTTAATAGCATAAATGAAGGACTCGGGCAAGGAATGCAGGATCGGCTCCCTCCCCCCATTAATAGTCTTAAACGACTTCACATTTTTATACCCGGAGCTGAGTACTCAAGGACTCTGAGCGTGTTTGTAAGACTAGAAAGATCTATTGAGAGACTTTCTTTTTAATAGTGCATTAATGTTTCCCAAGACTTCGTATTAACTCAAGAATCACTGAAGGTCGATTTGTAAGTGTCTGGACACTATAAAAGTGTTTGTAAAGCAAAGTCAGTTGCATGCATTAAAATAAGGAGAGTCCTTTGTGAGATTTCATGCCAGGCCAGGAGCCCTTTTAAACGCTATTCAACTGCCTCATTAGAAGGAGCTAACAGGAGTCAGGCCTCCTCTTTAAACCACCCCCTCGACCCCCTCCTTGTCCTCCCCTCAAATCAGCTCTTTAATACATGGGCTGGCAGATTAGGAGCTTTTAAAGCTGGGTCTGTCCGGGATAGCCAGTTTCCTATCCTGCTCTTGTGACAGCTCTTCCCTGCTATCAATTACATCCCACCCCATGCCAAACACCCTCCCTCTTCCCACCGAGCACCTTCTCCAGCTGGGGAGCAAGACCCAGATGCTCACAGGGGTCCTGTACAGGGCTCCCTGTCCATTTTTCCCTCCCTACTGTATGGGGTGGCTACTACCATAGTATGGCTTGGAGCCTGTCCCCAAAAGTAAGCTTAACATCCTTCCCTTTCCACTCACAGGAAGGAAAACAGGAAAAAAAAAAAAGCCTGCCCCCAAAGTCCGTTTCCAAATAGATTAACAACCCCTCCTGTGTTAACACCAGCTCTGCTCTTTTTCTTATTAGATTGCAGAGATGAATGGGTTTAGGGGGGAGGAGAAGGAGCAAAATGCAAAACAGTGGGGGAAGGTTGGTCACTATTATCTGCGCTCCACATGTTCTCTGTGGGTATATATAAAATATGGGAATGGAGTCCCCTTTAAGTAGTGCTTTTATGACTTGTTTTAACAGAAAACACAGAATAAACCAATGTTTGATATTACAATATAAAACACATTTGCAGTATGCTAGGGGCTGGCTTGGTCCTCCCTACTTGCCCCAGTACTGTTCCTCACCCAAATCTGGTCAAACTCCCTAAAATGGGCAGTCGTCTGCGCTGTAGCCCCAGAGAACTGTCTCTTGAAAGAGATTTGAGGCTTGCAGCTCATATGAATATGAACCTCTAGTTCTTTATTGTTGCTACTACACATAATATTAAAATCATAATTCTCCATTTATATATGGGCCTGGATTCAAAAGGTCTATTGGAGCCTGATAGGAACAGAACAACTTGTAAAGCTGAAATCAAAGCCAAAACATGTCCTCATATTAAAAAAAAAAAAAAAAAACACCCAATGCAAAAAGCTGGTGGAGAAACAGCAAACTCATGCTCATTCAAATACACCAAGCCCCCAGCCCATAACTGTACAACATTAAAAAGAAAAAAAAAAAGCCCTAAAGCTGGCTACAAATACAATCCCAAATGCCATACGCAAACTTGAACATGTGCAATGAAATTCCAATAATCAGGAGGGAAAAAGACACAGGTCAGAACTTGCTTTGGGCACTTGCTTCTGCATTTCATCCAAGAAATCATTGCTGGCTACTAACCAATGAGTACACAGGATGAGACAGAATGAAGTCTAATTTCAGGTCTTATATTGGCAATAAAGAGAAAACCAGCCTTTAATTCCTTACCCTTCTAGGGAATAGATACAATTCCTGATTACTTTATGGCCAAATATTACCTTATATTTACACGAACCCAGACACAGATCTCTCACGGTCAGCCTCTAAGGCCTCTATTCAGATACCAACTTTGGCTGCAAACCCCTTCAGCACCTGCTTCACTTTGGGGATGGATTAGATCAACCTCCAGAACATGCTTTCAATTTAATAACAGCTTAAAGCAGCAGAAACAGACCTGGGAGAAGAGAGGAAGGGCATTTAAAAGCCAGGTTGAATTAGGATCTCTCTTAGGGAAAGAAAGATAAGAATTTTTCAGATGCAGTCAGAAATTTAAAAATGGGAATAAGTGGCCTCAAAAAGATCTATCTTAAAAGGTACAGGCCTCTGCCTATGCCCTCCCCCAAGGCTGCTAGTGCATTTGAAGCACTTTGGATGTTTGTGTCTGTCTTCCTTTCAAGGAACCTCGAGCACATGAATGGACAGAGCGACAGAATGAATGGGACACTTCAAAGAAAATGAAAACCATTACTAGGAAATCTGTTTATAGAGAGAATGAATGATTATGAGAGAAGATGCCAGCAAAGAGATGATCGAGGGGACCTTACACAGTGCACAGCAGCATAGCTCAAGGGTTTTCAGATTTTTCCTTAAAAATTGGGAGTGAAAAGGGACTCCTCTCCCCCGCCCGCCCCCAATCTTCTTGGCAAGTCCAGAGGCTGTTGATGTCTTGGGAATACAGGTCTGTAACCTACCTGCACCTGCTCTTGAACCTTGATAGGGGTGACACCGTCCTACCTCCCAGCATCAAGATGGGACATTAGAAGAAATTATTTCCATCTCATGGTGTAGATGAGAAATGGATAAACAACATGTCATAGGCGTTCCAAGAGAGTAGAATCCATTTACCCTCAACACCACCATGCAGAGACCTTGCCCTGGGAATTGCAGATTTTTATCTGAACCTTTCCACATTCTCACAGACTCCCATCCATCTCCTCGTGCTAAGTTTATAGCACAAACTTGCCATTGCTTGCGTGCTGAGAGGCTTCCTGGGTACCAGGATTTCTGGGCTGGATCCTCTGAAGCCAAACAGAGCATGTCCTCATCCATCCCATCTAGTTGCTGGCAACCGAAACAGGAGCCAGGACTCTACTAGAACCAGGAGGGAAGGAATAGATTAAATGGCCCCCTGGCAGATGTTCCTTTCTTAGCGTTGATCATACAGAGAGCCCAAGAGATTTGCGTGCCTCCAGTGGGCATCTAAAGCCCCTAGACAAATGTACCAAGGCAGAACAAATGGCCCCTTGTCCTTCCTTTCTTCAGTACTGCTCAGCACGGCACATGTGGACAGACACACAACAAACCAAATGCATTGGTTACCCCAAAATCACTGCTGGGGGTGGATCCTGCTTGTCCACAGATATGGAAGAGAGAAAGACGAGTGATATAGACCACAGTAATTGCAGGGAGGCCCAATTTGGGAACCACAGCCTTGTGCTAAAAGCAGGGAGATGGCAGCAGAAAATAGCCCTCAACCACTCATGTTGTTTTTGGCATAAAGAGGTAGAAAATATTTGTGCTTCTTTGAATACTGAGAATATTTGTACCATTACCAGTGTGGTTTTCACAGTGCTCTCAGGAGACAAACACTGACATCCCTGAGGCTGGGCTAATGGCTTGCTATATGGGAGCTTTATGGTCCTATAAGAGCTCAAGGACTAATGCTAACTGAGAATACTAGCTGGGTCAGTGTTTCTCGTGCTGCCAACTTCTGCGGGGGACAAATCCTTCCTAGACACATTTGAAAGAGCAGACCCCAAGAATATTTGGCACATCCACGCTAGAAGGCTTTACATTCCCTGGGCTCCTGTCACAAAGTCAAAGCTACTACCACGCTATTGCCAAGACCTCATGCTCTAGGCATCACACTTAAAGAAAAGAAACCACCAGTGGATCACTGGCAAGTGTACCTGGGAATCTACTTTTCAAAGCTTTTCCTCAGTCTATAAACTTGGCTTCTGTCTGTCTTTCCTTTCTCCATAGCTTTTTTCTGCCCACCAGCACCCTACCAGCAAGGTACACTGATCTGCTGCATACGTAGCTTTCCTGATACAGCCTTAAGTTGCTTTCACATAGGTGGGCACTGTCCGCTTTATGCTGTTCTAATCACCTCCCATTACAATTTGGCCTTCAATAATCACAAGTGAAACATGAAAGCAGGCTGAGCTCCAGCAGGGTGTGAAGGCAGCAGCACGCCTGGCAGCTTTCAGGAGCTTAGTGCATCTCCTCCTCTCTCGAGGGACGGACAAGGAGCACAAGCTCAGTGAGGGACCCAGCACGTCCGCCAACCTGCCATGCTTCCCTCACACGGTTCTCCTGGGATCCTGCCAAATACATATATACACACACATATATATATTTATCCAAATCTATAGAGGTTCCCACCTTTTCTTAGACATTTCAGAATGTGTGATTTAAGGCATCCATCTGACAGATTAGGAGGATAAAATGTTCTTTTTCCTAGCCTCAGCCTGGACCCTCAGATGGGCACAGGACACTAGACAAGCCCTGAGACAGATGGTAACGCAGCACCCAATTGCCCACCTGCCTGCGCCTAGCTTGGGTACACGTTGTCCTAAGCAGGTTGTGACTGTCCCAGTTGCCATAAACCTTCTTCTCCTCATCTCCTCCACAAGTTGCTTTTGGACATTTCCCTCAAGGAAATCTGCACAGTGCAGCTGAACTCCTCCCCTAAAAAGCACCTCAACATCAAAGGAAAAAGGTCCTTCACATGAAGGAAGTGTTTAACACCAGAGGAACCTCACAGGTAGCACTTAAGCCAAATAATGATTGCATAGAAGAGAGACCAAAGGGAGAACAAAATGCAAGCACATCCCGTGGCTTGGTTCAGGCAACATCCACCGGCATCGAGGAGCCGTCACACAGAGGTGGGGAAGGCTGCCAAGCAGCTGCCTGCTCACCAGCTCAGCGCCACCACGCAACGCGAAAGCCCTCAGCCTTCACTCCCATGGTTTACCCTGATGTCACCAGAGTCCCCAGTCCGTGTATTTATCTACTAGGAATAAATGATTAGGAACCACGAATTACAGAGCTCTAAGTGTCTGGCGAGGTGACATCATAACAAGTGAGATGAAAATTGAGCTCCAGTGACTTATGATGTCACTGGTGTCCTGGGATGTATGTGCATCCTTGGATGCATTTCCAGAATTTTGTTTTGTTGGAAAGTTTTGTGGATTTCCGGCTTTAAATAAAGAGTAAAGGGTGTCAGTATTTTTTATTATTATTTTTTATTTATTTATTTTTATTTTCCATCATGTTGTCATCTTGCCTGAGACTCAGATCCCAGATTGCTTTAACTTCCCTGTATTTCAAGGGCATAAAAATCTCACTCTAACATGGACTACATCCTCAAGAAGTCACTAACAATTTAATCTAGGTAAGAGCAGGCTGGCTGAAAACAGAAAAAGATATGAGTATATGACAAAGATATTATCTTTATTCCTAAGCATTTTTTTTTGGATGGAACAGGAGAAGAGTGTGAGGAGAAGGGATAGAAAAATATTTAGGTTAATCTGTTTTTTTGTCTGGGCCTATGACAACTTAGAGAGATGCTGAGCATGTCCAGATTTCACTGGAGAATCCACTGTTACAGGCAGCACTTGAAAAAAGCAAAGATTCAAAGAAAAAAAGTTTCAAAAAAACAGTGCCCATGACTGAGACGCTAAAGATTTAATTGGAAGAAAAGTAAAACAGTGGAATTCAGGTATTGAAGGCATCTTAATTCTTTTAAATTTTATATCTACATCCAAATCTCCTGAGGTGTGTGGCTACTAAGATCTCTCCTAGAATTGCCAGAAGTTCTCTGACTATAAACATCAGTGTTGCAGCAAAATCAGGCTGAATTTGGGATGCCAAATTTGCTTGGCTTCTTCAGAAATCAGGGCTCGGTAACAAAACCCGAACCAAATTTAAATGAGGGTAGAAGCTCCAGGTTCTTGACATATCTGAAAAAAAACAACACACCTATGTGTTTCAAATCAGTGTGTTTTAGTGCCTGGAAGCTGCAAGCTGTGCACGTCCTATAGCATGAGGACAGACTAAGTGACTTCCTAAGGTGACTCCCAGGCCCACTGGGCAAAACACTCATACCTGGACATCATCAGCAGCTTTCCCCTTGTCACCACTTGTACTTGTAGAATTTGGGTTAACTAGTGCAAAAGTAAACCCTTCTAGTGCAAAAGGGGCAAATATCCCTGGGTTGTCCCCAAGCAAGGTAAGTTCAGAGTGCCAGGCTGTGTCACTACCAGGGAAAATCAGTGCTCTTTCTTGACTAAATTGGTATTTGCCCAGGACAAGGTGACAGCTCAAGGATCTTTTCCCTGTCTCTCATGCAAAGGCATCCTCCTGATACACAGAACTACAGCAACATCCCCAAGTGGCAGCTGAAACCTAATCTCTCTCCCCTTCAAAGCTGGAAGAGACTAGTGTTAGAAGCGGAAACTGGCCCACTGGGTAAAGCGCAGGGTTGAAAGCCTTCACCTTCCTCTTTATAGGGGTCTGATTCAAAAGAATACAGCTGGGTCCATATCAACGCTGGAAAGTGAATTTACTGACAACAGATTTGCTTCTTATTTTTTCTCCCTGCTCCCCGGCCACCTCCCCACGGTCCACAGACACAGAGTTCTGCCAACCACATGCTGGTCCAGGTCTTGGGAGGCAACAAAATCAGTATTTTCTTCTCCCCTGCCAGATTTCCTACGACATGGCCATGTCTTTTAGCGCCTCCGTACAGGTAGGGAAGTGCAGCACAGGGTAAACTTGCTGCAGGGATTAATGCAGTGCAGATTTCAAACTGGGCAGGCTACGTGCATGAAAGCTTAGAGATCTGCAGCTAAAGTCTTACAAGGGTTCTTGTTTCTGTAGCTAGACAGAACCAAACTTCAGCTCAAAAATCCCGTAAAGGGTGGTTTCCAGACCCCCAAACCCACTGCTGGTTCAGATACGAGCCAAAGATTCAAGCCCTTCTAAACTTCACCAAATTTTCACTCTAAGCCCTAGGACCCCCTTTTTACTGGGGCATTTGCTGATGAGGTGAAATACGTATCTGGTTTGGGCTTGAAAAAGTCAATTGTATTTTGGGGGAAGGAAGGGGGAAGGGGTGCTCTGACCTGACCTGCTAATCTCTTTTTCTTCCTTTAAAGTTGTCTTCTAAATCTGAACATTAAAGGTGATTAGATACCTAAGGGACTTCCCATGTCATTAGTTAATACTTTAGAGCTTGTTTTGGTTCCAGCTAGCAGTAATGCAGAGCCCTTTTGATAATACATCACCCTGCTCAAATATGCCTGCACAGTCTCCAGATGATATACCCCACCAGTGTCTGCCTCTGTATAGCTCACAGATTGGAAGGGTTGGAGAAGAGTTTAATTTAAAGATGAGCCGCCCTTGGGCTGCCAAAGGAAATGGCGTGTCAGCTACGTCAAAAATAGATACTGTTGTGCAGATATATGGAGGGAGAGATGGACACTGCCAGTGCTATCAATTACCTGGATTGCCTTTAAATGTCAAAGCAAATCCTTACCCATTCCTTCTCTACAACCTAAATCACCGAGAGAGACAAGGTCAACCCAAGCAGGCTGGAATGCTGGGAGAGGAAAACATGTACACAATGTGGCATGTGTGAAGGGATAATTTGTGTGCATACATACTGATTGAGCATTAAATGCATATTGACTCCTCAATTCAAATTCTGAAATAGGTTGAAGTTCTCAATATCAAAAGAATCAGTTCCCAAAAGAATAATCTTTTTTAAACTAAAAAAAGTTGTCTCCTGACCTAAACATATTTAAAATTTTCGTTTCAGTTGCTCCTATTTTTGACTGCTTCACTGATTTGTTGCTCAGCATTATAGGTGCCTTTAGCAGTTTTAAAGGAAACCAGACAAATCTAAACTACATTTGGGAAAGTTCAGAGCAAAGTGTGTCTCTATATTGCATATTTCACTCTCGCTGTGCTGCAAAACACAGGGTAACATATGTGTACCTACACATCAGCATCCCTCAGGAAGGCAGACCCCTGGAGAACAGCATGGATTTATCTCTTGGGAAGGGCCCCAGACCTTCTGGGAACAGGATATGGGGAAATTGAGGAGAGGGGAGAAGGGGAAATCATCAAATCTTACAGGTGGGTAAATAAAAGGAGATGGAGTTTATTACAATAGAGGGTAAACATAAGGTTCAAGCTTGGTCTCTTAAGAAATGAGGTTCATGCAATCACAGTCTGCACATGGGATATATATATAAAATATAAATAAAATAAACACACTTATCTCCCCTGTCTCCAATAACTTTCAGATTTCTTGGCTAATTCCAAGTCAGTTTGGTGGAGGGGACAGAGGTCTCAGTTCCTATAGGTTTTATGAAAACAGGGCCCTCTATCCAGAGGCTTATTAATGCCCACAGTGAAAGAAATTGTTGAGCTCACGTTGCAGCTTGTTAGCATTATTATTAGACACTGGAGAATCCACAGGGGAGTGAGAAATATTAAGAATGCCCCAATGGCAGGAAACGCTTCAGATGGCGTTTGCGCCTTCTTAGGCGCTAGAGGATCCAAGCACAAGACACCAGCTGGTTGAAAACCCAGATTTCGCTGCATCTCCCGCTAACATCCAGTGCTTTTACATAGAGATATTTTATATATTCCCAACTTGGCCTCCCAGCAAACTTATACCAGCCAATTAAGCCAAAAGGCTAGCAGTAATTTGCAGCTCCCTGCTTCCACAACCTTTCTCCTAAGAGGGATTAGTTAGTGAGGGCGAGATACACACGAGAGGAATGTAATCACGGGAGCACATTTATCACCTGCATTTTCACTGGGGGCACTGGGCTTGATTTCTGTACTCTTCTTCCTTCAACAGGATTCTCTCCTGCAGATAAGTGCAGAACAGGCCAGCAACCAGATGTACATTAGGCACTGATTTCAGGGCCGTGCATCCGAAAGCTCAGCCGCTTCCCAGGCACAGGACGCGGGGTAAAAATGTAAAGAATTCCAGATAAACACATTTGAAAAGCCACTTAGGGCTACTGGACAGATGAAGGCAGGGGAATATTTTTGCAATGAAGAGGCAAAGAAGGACCCTATTCATCTATTCTGAAACACGTTAGCAAGCTGCTCCGGTTCTAGACACTTGGATGTTTGGCTGGTCAGGCAAGCCTCAAGCACCAAAGACTTTAAAAAGAGGAAGCCTATTAGGGCCGGGAGGCCACAGGGGAGGCAGAGGACATGGATCAGATCTATGTTAAGACTTGCTTGACAGCTGACACTGTTTCAGTTCCATTAGTTCACCAAGTTGGGAAAAATATTCAAGTGCAAGTGTACATACAGCTGGCTTAGTGTGATACGGTGTCACTTAAATCCTGCCTAGAGGAACAAACACTTTTGAAATCACAGCACACAAACCTGTATCTATCCACCCTGCAATCCACCTGAAAGATTTCCTTGTTTTTCAAAGGAAAACTGCAGTGACAACACAGCTGTAGGGCTACTGCTGGCCCTGCAGCACCAGGACAATATATGTCCCCTGTTCCTCTCCCTGCCAAACAAGCCCAACTCCAGCATCACTGCATCTGTACACAACAGCCACTTTTACCTTTTAAGTGAGATAATAAAATTCTGTTTCAATTTCTGCATACTCATTTCCAAGACGAGCTTCGATCAATGTCCACTTCTGCTTTGCCCTCGCAAGGTGGGTAATCACCTGAGATTTACAGGAAGGATAAAACTTACTTTCAAGTACGAGGCTGGGTGATGCCATGGGAACCAGGAGGCAATGCCATTGATTCCAACAGAACTGAAATCTGTCTTTTTTTTTTTTTCTCCCCTCCACTTTCCCCAAAACGCCTGGGAGCATCCGAAGCTGATGGAGCCTGCAGAGCAAGGGCTGCAGAGGCCGGTCAAACCCACATGCCCTGAGCACACTGGGCTCTGTTCCAGCCTCGAGACAATGGAAACCAGTTTTTGGGTCAATGGAAAGTTCACCTGAGCCCTCAAGAGAGCAGAACTAGACCATCCAATTAGTAGCTCCAACACTGCTGCTTCTCATATGTTGCAGCCTCCCAGTAGCGCCACAGCTCTAGATAAATAATTGATGGCTACATCAAGCTTTTGTTATCAGTATGACTGGGATACTGCCCTGAGAAGAAACTCCCCATCCCTAAGGAGCACAAAACACATCCGCACCCCTCTGTACAGGAACTTTGGAGATCTTCTATTTCATTGATCGTTCATTCAGACCTGTTTTCATGCAGTCTATAAGCATTTCACCCAATACAGGCTCAATTCTGCACTCTAAGTTGCAATTTCCCCAGGAATGCCTGGAATTTCCCCCATTATGCAACACACATTTGGCAGGTTTCCTCTTTGATGAGTGAATATCTTCATTTACTAGTAGAAACATTCCCACACATGCTGTCTTTGAACAACGCCAGCCACCAGCTTAAACCCAAGGCAGATGATTTGCCCTTCTTTCTCAGGGCCTCTAGAGCTCCTGTAATTTCAATGGCGCAGGTTTTGATTTAAAAAAAAATGGCTCCAAAATCTCATTTCTTATTTGCTTGTTTGTCACCTTACTGAAAGCTTTGAAATTTTTTGACAACTGGAAAAATAAATTTACTGGTGTTAAATCAGAGTTTCATAAAGAAATCTATTTTGAAAGCAACGTTAATTCTTCTTGATAAAAATCATTATGTTTTTCCTGTTAATTCATTGAAAGAAGTGTCGCTTTGCTGTCACAATATTTGAAAAAAGGCTATATTAGAGAAAGTGCTCTCAGATTGGAAAATGAAAAGACTTCAGAAACGAGTTCTCACAAACAAAGGCTTTGTCCTTTACATCTTATGCAAGCTCAGTAATATGGAGAAACTACTCTTGAAGCTCTGTACCTATTTTGCATTGGCAAGCTGTTTTGTTATTTAAAGAAGAGTGGTTGGGACAACCAATAAAGCTAAGTCATCTCTTCTGCCACATTCTCTCCCTTCCTCCCATGTTAGACCTTGAAGACTGAGCGTGTACTACAGGATATTCCTCCCCTCAAGCACCTAGTGCTCTCCTGGGGCTTACTGCTCTTGGAGTTTTCACCTGAAACAGCTGAGGATCAAGCTGTTTATTAACAGAAAAGCCCAGGCCAGATTCCAAATAAGCTCCAGCAGAGCTTCACCCATTTGGATCCAGAGCTCGAGCCCTTACAGGCCCATGCGGAGACACAAGAAAGAGACACACATGGTTACGAACATCAATTAGGTACGGCAGAATCTACTCCCTCATATCTCAGCCTCAAGCTCATACGGAAATCACTAACTTTAAAATAGTCATGTGGACAGTTTCTGCCCTTTAGAGGTTTACACCAGGCCATATCTGAATCCCCAGATGTGTTTGGGTCATTTATCTGCTGGGCTAAAGCGATGAGTTCATCTCTTCATCCGCAAGCAGTGGAGGTAGGAGACAGAGCACTGCCATCAGCAGGGGAATGAGGAGAATTGCTGAGGACCATATCTACACTTAGGACCATAAAATATAATGCTGGCTTTGGCATTTCAGCAAGGCCTGAACATCTATCTTGCCAGCAGCACACCAGCTTTGAGAATTTTCAAGCTTCCTATAGAGGTCAAAAACATTGCCACTATCTTTGCAAACTCCAGGTAACCACCTCCACTCCATCCTCAGCTCAATATCAGTTTTTATAAGGGAGGGAGAAAAGGGGGTAAATATGATATACTACTGATTTCTAGGAGACTTCCCATCAGTAGTCTCAGGCAGAAAGCAAAGATCAGCATTTGGCAGAAACTCAATCCCATGACAGGGGTTCCAGCACTGCAGAGCAATTCAGTGGGCTGACAAATATCAGGAAAAACTAGTGCTCGGAAGAGATCAGAAAACACAGACCAGTCTCCAAAGGAGATGCCAGGCTGTTGATTTAATTTCCTCCTGATTCCAGGTTAAAGGGGAAAATAAGTAAAAGTCAAGATCTTTAAATATTTTCCAGAATAGAAATCCTGAAATATTCCAAGACTTTTAACTTCAATGCATGGTCTAAAAGTTAGAACCAAATTGAGTCAGAATAAAAACAAGATCAAAATGAAAGGGGAAAATAAACATTGAGCAGTTCCTGCATTTCCTCTGAAGCAGAGTTGAACTAGGACCTGTTCCCACAGTACCTCCTCAGCAGCTTCTTGGGAAAAGCTTCCCCATCACCATTTTGGACCAATAAACCACAAATTCTCTGCTCAAAATAAGTTCAGAAGAAACCAAGTGGAATTTGCAGGCTAAGCAGCAAAACAAAAACACTTTTAAATCCTGCAGTTGGAGAGGATCAAGTGACCCTTCTGAATCTACTTCCTGTGTATTCCTTTTACCTTAAAGCTCTCCTATCTAGTGCTCATCATAGAGAAAGCTGCTATTATTCCCCTGGAGACCTGTGCTGCTGCATTTTAATATTTGCCTCTGACCTCACTGAAAGATCAGCAAAGACAGTGAGCTGGAAGAAACCAATTCCCACGCAAGAAAATCAAAGCTAGGAAGGCAGCTCGAGGGGCCACCACACCGGTCCCACTTCAGGCTCCAGTGTGCAGCTATCTGATAGAGAAAAGAAAAGAAAAAAATAAATTCATCTTTTCCTCCTCAAAGGCGGCTTTGGGATGGTCGCATGGGACACCGCATCCTACTGCCCAAATCCGCATCGTTTCAGTGCCCTCTCGTGGCCGGCGCTACCACCTGCAGCCCGGCCCTCTCCATTGAGTCCCTACCACATGGACACTGGGAACAGGTCTTCTTGATGGGCACAAAGGTTTTCTTCACCCCTCCAATGTCCTCGGTTCCCACTGGGCTACATGTGGCCCCAGGCACAGCAAGAATTAGAGGACAACCAGGCAAGAGGAAAGCAAGAAGGAAGCAAGCGGCCCTGCATTCCCACTCTTCTCCCAGTCTCCTAGGACTAGGGGACTGCCAAGTTAGACGTCCAACCTCTTTAGTATCAGGTCACCCATTTTAGAGAGAACTAAATCCTCTTTCAGTTTGACATGCTCCAAGAACTGCCTTCCTAACTCTGCTCTAAAGGACCTTCTAGAACAAGGCCCCACTTCAGGGAATGGTCACAAATTGCAGCTGAGGGGAAAAAAATTAGCTGGAATATCACATGGAGAGCAAGTTTTCCAAATGGTATTGGCAGCACCTACCGAGTCTATTGTTTCAGGACCTCAAGACAGGGCTGTGTGTGTCTAGACCAGCAACCTTATTACCACCGTTCCTCGTTTCAGAGGATGTATAATCTCCTTTGAAGCCTGTAATTTGGGTCTTCATCTCCTGTAGCAGTGAGGCTCATCATCTTATTAAATGCCACATAAAAAGCCCACTGTTATTCCACCTGCTTCCTGTCAAAGCTATCCAGGAACCAAGCCTCTTAGCGCTAATCCCTTCCTGAGCAGCCTGATGCTTCCATCTTGCATCACATCTGACACACGGGACCCTCCCTGGCCTCCCATCTCCACCAGTGGCAAAATAAGCCATGCTCTTCAAGGATTGCTCTTCAAGGATGTCACTCTAGGCTGTCACCATTCAGTCTCATTAAACAGTGCCAGAGTACGTTGCAACAGGGATCACGTCTGGAACACCAGGTCTCCATCAACGAGATGGAGCGAGGCTACACAGAGCAGTGTGGGGAATCATCTGCTTTCCCCTCCGAGGGCAGCATGTTGCCATCTCTCTGGAGAGGCCAGATGAGGACCAGAAGAGGTGAGAGCAAGCAAGGCCACTGCCTTGCCTGGAGGGACAGGCATAGGGTAGGAGCTAAAGAGCTTGCACATGCAACAAGATCAAAGTATACACAATAAGGAAAAAAAGTTCGGCAAGAGTAGCAAAAAGCCAGAACAACTGATGGCACAGAAAGCATCCTGTGCAGTAGGACATTTTCCTCAGCCCTTCAGGAGGCCCTTCATCATTTTACCACACCAATAGTGTGAATGACCACCAGCATCACAGAACAGTAACTCTAGACTAAACACAAAGCATTGAGATTAAACCCAAACCTACTCACTTTACCATTGGTATATGCTTTGAGATTTATACTTAGCAGATCAGGCCCACCTCTACCTTAGCAGGAGGGAACTAGCATAACAGCAAGTGTCGTGTACAAGCTCTCCCGGTTATGGCTTTTTCAGGTGAACACAAATTAACACTTTTCTCTATAACTCAAAGTGCTAGATTTCTTTCACGATAACTCCAAGTCCTCTTTAGATTCATCCACTTTAATCCAATACACTTACAAACACTGGAGGAACATGCATACGAAGAGGGGACAGCTATCCTCTCTGTGCAGATCAGCAGATGGTCACAACTGATGTAGCTTCATTTTAACCACAGCATTCACAGCTATCTCTCCCCAACCTTGTTGGAAGGACTAGTCACCTCTGTTAGAGCAAGTAGTTATGCAAAGAGCCTACAGTCTCCTCTATTTAGAAGGTAAGACCAAACTAAGGATAGTCTTGGGATTTCAAATGGGAACAGGACCCTATTTTGAGCAATTTCAGCACGGATTGTTTCCATCTTTCTTAAAAATATATATTTTCTGTGTCTTCCTTTCATGTGTACTCTCCCACACTTTCAGTCAAAGTTTCTTTTCATTTAAAGTCTTCTTTTTATTGAAAATGTTTTTTTTTTTTCCACTTGCAGGGAAAACAGAGGATTTCCATTGCACACTGTCAGTCAAGGAATTAGCATTGCTTCTGGAGAGGCATGAAAAAGATGAGCCTCTCCTCATTTAGCCTGAAATTGGTTATTTGCAGCTAGCAGAAGATGAAGTTGGATCATAGGAGCTTTGGTCCATCTGACTTGAGTGCAAGATTAGGAGAGGAGTCAGGGTCAAAACATGAAAAAACCCAACATCTTCATGCTTCAGCTAAATCAGGAGATCTGACTTCAGCCAAGTATACATTTACTTCTGAATAACACAGGTGGGAGGAAAACATTCTCCAGCATGAGCCGAGAGTAAATTTATGTGAGGAGCAGCAGAGTGAGAACTATTTGCAGAGGCAGACCTGTAATGCAAGTTATACAGCACCTATGCGCAGAGCTGAGCCTAAGGCTACACTCTCACTGCTTTTCAGATTTCCCACTTTCATGCACTTCTTCCAAACTTTGATGAAGGATCTGCTCCTCAGAGCTGAATCCCTGCCTGGGGCGAAGGACAGAGTGAAAGTTTCTTTCTGTGGATGGTTTTTGCTGTCTCCTGCCTGTTCTCACTGTCCCACCCACCTCTCAGCTCTTGCCAGGAACATGGGTTCCTACAAGCTTGTTCATGTGCAAGGCAGAGGGTTGGAAACGTCAGAAAACATGCTTTGTTTCCAAGTTCTGAGTAAGTAAAGGTTGGAGAAAGAAGAGGACGTGCCCAAGTAAACTGGGCTTCCCACAAGCAACCCTGCTCCTGAAATTCCTGCTCATCCCTGTGACAGCCCTGCTCATCACTGGAGCTGCCACATCCACGGGCCCCATTCCAGCTGCGGAAAACAGGCAGGGAGGAGACGACACGCTCCAGGGCACCGCTTCTAACTCTAGCCCGCTGAGTGTGGCTCCAGGGGCAGGAAGAGTAAGAGATCCCTCATTTGCAACTCTTATCTCCCAGTTCCTGACAGGAATGCCATCCCTTCTAGGATGGCTGGGAGCAGGAGGCCCCAGCTCAGTCTCCTCTGCCACCAAGCCAGCTACGTGACCTCAGACAAGTCCCCACTGTGCCTGTGGACAGAAGTTGAAAAACTCCTGAGCACAGGGAATGTCTCGAGTTGAATTTCATCCAATATTTTAATACACCATTGCCAAGCTCATGCTCAGCTGCTTTGGGACCCCTCTGGCACTACTGCTTGCAAAGATTAGTTGCAAAGCAGCTTGAAGAGCACCAGAAGGGGTTGGCTGGAGGAGAGGTGTCCTTTAGCCATGCTGTGAGCTCTGAGCAGTGTCATGGGAACATATGAGCTCTGTGGCCTTCCCAGGAAATCGCAGGCACTCTTGAGGATCTTCACAGAGGCCGCTGTTGACAACTCACAGCTGTCTGCCAGACTTGCTGCTGGCACAAATGGGGAAAGGTGTTTTCCTCTCTCTGCACTCAGCACTGGGACAGAGCAGATGCTTCCAGCCAGTGCAGAGCCCCAGGCAGGCACCCGGGCATGCCCAACTTGCTTGCAGACCTTCCATCTCCTCAGCCAACAGAGGCTTCCCAGGTGAGCAGGAGAGAGATGAGAAGCAAATGCCACAAACAAGTTTGGAATTCAAGTGCTGTGAAAGAGCTCCCAACTAGGGGTTTTTGATTGGGCATCAAGAGCTCCCAGCCTTTCTGCAGACCTTACATCCAGGATATTGCCACTCACTCTCCTTGTCCCATGCAACTGTCCTGGCTGCAGTCTATGACAATCATGGGCTGCATTCTGGTAAAGGCAATTTTCTGCCGTGGCTCTTGCACTCCCTGCAGGCTGAATGCATCATAGTGACAAAAGGACATTTCTACTAATAAAAGGCATCTGTGGAATAGGAAATCTGAGTGCCCACAAATATAGCCCAAGGAATTCAAGCACCAGTGCATTGCGTATACCCAGCTATTTGAGGCTTCTTTGAACATCCCAGCCTTTAATTACCAGCTTTTCTGTATTCCTCTATTCTCTCCATCCCATGCTGTGATTCATAGTCTTGCAGTTCTTAAGGAGAGCTGAGGCTGTAGGTAACATCCTCAGTGCCACAGCCTTCAGATGTGCACCACCCTAAAAAGACAGCAGATGCCCTGGGTGCATGGTAGGAGTACAACCAGGACACGCTTCCTTTAAAGAAAAGGCTGCCTACATCTGGTATTCCTCAAGACTCTGCCAATAAAGGAAGTCTGATGAGCAATTCACCTATTAGAGCTCTGAAAGCTCCTTGCTAAAGGGTAAGAGCTTCCCGTTGTCCTGTACGGCCTCTGAGCAAGTTGAATATACCACACTGACAGCATAGCACTGGTCCCCCAAAATCACTTCTCCCTCTGGCCCATCCATTGCACAGGTAATGGGATGCACACACTGTGCTTGAAGTCCCACATGAAGTAAAAATAGACACAAACTCGTCAGGACAGAGCAACATCTAGGACCTGAGCTGGCATCTGAACAAAGTTGTCATTTACCATTTCCAGCTTTCTCTAATAAGACCTCTGACAACGTGCAGCTTTACCAGAGGATGCCAGAAATCACATCCACCCATCCCCTTGCCCAGCACAGTATTGCTCATATAGCACGTTCCCATGTTCTGCAACCTCCCAAACAGAGATGATGCCTGGCCATTGATTATAATTTCGGACATTTATAAACCACCACACCACTTAGCTAATAAGCCGAGAGACAGAAATCCAAGCTATTTTCATTTCAAGCTTCAAAGAGGATGCTCGAAACAAAAGGGAACACTTAACTAAAACATGTATAAACAGGGAGCATCTGGTATTTCCCCTGGCAGTGCTGAGTCTTGAAAGATTCAAGAAAAAATTAGCAATAAAGTCATGTAACAGTCTCTTTACCATTATTGGCTCCTACAAGCCAGTGTCTGGGCTGATTCATGCCAATTCACTTCCACAACCTCAAACAAGAGTAAAACCAACATATTTCAGCCCATTCGAAGTTAGCATCTTTACTTCATGTCTCAGTGGGGGTACAATTCTTCAGGCTAGAACCCATTCTATATTAACCTTCCTACAGAGAGGCCAAGTACTGTACAGGGCAACCTACACCTGATTCAGCTCCTTGCAACCAGTTCAGCAAAAGAGCTCTTTGTTTTCTGGATCATGGGCTCAGACAAAGCAAGCAGGCAATCGTCCAGTTCTCCAGGGACGCAGATATGCAGTAAGCTACTGCAGCTTAATGGAAATACTCCTCTGGGTCAAGTGGCAGAGCCAACTTCTTTCCTGATGTAGTTTTCATTTCAGAAAGGAGCAGAGAATCAATTAACAATCTGCAAGCCGGGGAAGTGTCCTGGTGAGCAGTCATACACATCTTTGAGATCCTGCACCATGCTTGCTCAGAACAGAGCTTTTATGCACCTGCTCCAGGCCTCCATGCCAATTCCTGCAATAGCTTCAGCACAACCTCTGGCCTCACCCCAGGTGTCCCAGATATCTTGCAGTGTGGAGATGGAGTCCCATAGAACTATTTACTAAGTCATTAAAAAAAAATAAAGCTACCAGTTGATAAAAATTACAGTAATGGGACTGCACCTATTCAACAAGGAGGGACGAACAGCACCCATGCTCTTGCTCTTACCCATATCTAAGTGGAAGCCAACCTTGATTACTGGCATTAGGGAAAGTTTTACCACTTCTGTCCATCTCCGTTCCTGTCACCTCCTGGTTTCCATTTATCACAGTTCTGCTGCTCTAAAGGAAGAAAGAGATTCCTTTTCTTGGGCTCACAAGGGCAAAGCTGAACTGCAAACCCACTCTGATCTTCAGAGAGGCTGTTTGGAGGGAATCCTAAACTGACAGCTCTGATTTTGCTCAAACCACCTAGAAATGCACATATTACTCATATCACAAAATCAGAGCAATAGTTCCTTACAGTATCATTAGTATCACCTCTGCCCCATCTTAAGAACCAGAGAGCAATCTAGCAATGTATCTGAAAACTAGTTAGTGACTAGTCCATATTATCAATTTCCTTTGGTTCCATCCCACCCAGTTCCTGAAGTGATCTTCATTATAAAAAATGCTCCCAGATAAGCTCCAAACACAGCAAAGAAAACCGCTAATCTCTCCCTCAAAAGTTTCAATTTTTGCAATTATGCCTTTTCAGTGGAACAAAAGACTCCTAAATATGAATCAGGAGATTGGAACACAACCTGCAGGGCCAAGAGCTTTCATAACATCTCTTAATACCAATAGGCTCCTGGCTTGAGCCTTATAAATAATAATGAAAGTGTTATAGGTAAGGAGTTCCTTTGTATTATAGACATAGTGAGGCTTAACTACAGGAGCGCTAAGTGCAGCAAACACATGAAGTATGATTAAAAGGATTTAAAACTACAGATATTGCTAAAGCTCAGTTATCCTAATGAAATGGAGACAGCACCTGTTTGACAGCAGTTCTAGATACTTGTCCTTTAAGGCAGCAAACAACTTCAGCTAATTTAAAATTTAAACTGAGGTTGTGAAGCCAAGTGTGGATGGTCACCCTAAAGCCTGAACAAACTGGGAAGTCAATCACTGTCTAATTGCACGGTGCTTCTTAGAGTCCAGAATTCTGACAGAAGTGTGAAAGCCAAGGTGCACCTTTCCTTTCACCTCCAGGAAGGACCAACTCGGACCTCTCCAGTCACGGATTTCAGATGACTGAATTAAAGCTGTTTCTAAGCAAACAGAACTGGCAAGTGTCCATTTACATCACTGACAATAGGTAAATATCTCTGCAAAATTACTTGCAGAGAATTTCTTCCCTTGCAAGAAAATCATTGCATGCAATTATTTGGTTGCAAAAAGAGTTGCTTTTGATATTTCAGAAGTTGTTTTTTTCTGATGCAAAGTCAGATTATCCTCCTTCACCACTCCCAGCAGAAGAGGGATGGGTGGAGACTGGAAGTGGTGAGAAAGCTGCTGTCTAAACCAACAGTACAGCAGTCTAGCATTTGACAGCTTATCCTAGAAACCCTACCCAGCATGAGCCCTTGGAACAGCTCATGACATTGAAGCATGTGGGTTAAGCTGATGATACACCTGGAAAATTCAATGATATGCAATCAATTTTTCCACCAAGTTTGAGACAAGCAGAACTTCCCCACAATTTGTGGAAGAGATTTGGGCTGCAATCACAGTAGTCATGCCTAACACTAATGCAAAAAATCTCTGCTCAGCTCTCTCCGAACTCATGATATACCCCATAGGGAAACTGAAGATACTTTCAAGGGTGTTATCAGAAGTAGAGCAGCTTCTGCATGGGCATCTCATGTCCATCATGTCCCAGAGCCAGCTACTAGGCAGAAGGGCACAACTGTGCTCCAAAACACCTTTCCTGAAGTCCCAGTGTATATTGGTGAGCTAGGTGGCTTTTCATGCACATCAGTTACTGGAAAAATAGTTGGGAGGTAGTGGTTAAAAGAATCAACCAAGCACATGGGTGACCCAAAATCCAATTCCCTTCTGCAAGATTTCCAGATACCTAATTCCAGCAGAGCTGCAGCCACACTGAGCCATATGAGGTTTGACAGCAAGATACCCAGCTCCCTCTGTTCTTGCTTCTGCTAAAGGTAGTGAGCTTCCAGAGAAGAGAAAGGAGGTGGATGCTAAGCCAACACCTCTTCAGCGTCAGGTCTTGTGTAAAGCAATCAGTATTTTTCAGCTTGCTCTACTTAAACCTTGCTTCTTTCCCTGTGCAATATTACAAAAAGACTTTGGCTGCCACTCAAGGCTCATTTGTTTTTAACAGCCTGATCCAGCTATGGGTGCAAGATTGCTCAAGTCCATTTAAACCCCATCCACCAATCATTCCTCCTGCCAGCCAGCGTTGCCATTACATGCCCAGCTGCAATTCATCACAGGTTCCTGCTCACAGTAGCTCCAGCTTTCAAGCAGCACAAGGATTTGAATTCCCTGGAGGATCTATACCCGATTGGAGCCTTTCAGAGCGTATTTTCATTAAGATGAAGAAAATAATGGTTTTGATCAGATCTGCTATGATGCCTCACCTTCTCTCTCCAGCTCTTTGCCTTTTCACCCATACCGCAGAGCGGAAAGAGGTGCCTCACTCCAACTTCTGTTTTGTTGAAAACTGACATCAGCTCTGTTTTCATTAAAAATGGAAATGCAGGCTTGGGTTTCAGCAATAAGCAGTATGTAAAAAAAATGCACTTCTTGCCAGATTTTGCTTCTCTAGCTTCAAGAAAAGCCAAATTTAATGCAGAGACAAAACATACCACTTAGATTCACATGGGATCTGATCAAATATCTAAAGGCATTAGGAATTCCAGGAAGGGAGAGCTTCCTCATTCTTAAGGCATATTACAAAAAGTACAGAAGGAATGAATTTGTTTCACTGCAAGTCCCTTATGATTTACCCTCATGATCAGTATAACCCAAAAGCTTTGAAACAGACAGAGTATTCCAAGCATTCACCTGCAGTCAATGGGAGACATAGGACACCATTCAATTAAAAGATAATAAAACATGCTATGTTCGACATTTGTTTGTTTGAAATTCAAAAGGGTTTTCAGATCGGTCTGCTTAGCCTATCTCCTACAAAAGCCATAAATCTCCCTCTTAGCTAAACCAAACCATATTCTTACACTTAAATCATATGAATGAGCTCAAAGACCAGAGGAATTTGCCAGCACCAATCCTTTTCTTCTTTCCTGACTTAGCCTGTAGCCTTTGACAAGTCTCAGAAAATCTGACTTTCAGGAGCGCAGAGACCTCTTGCCTTTCACTTGGGGAATTTACTTTTCAAAAGACGCAAGTTCTCCTATTGACCTGCCAGCATTTGCACAGGGGTGTGCTAGGACTGAAAAGAATATTTCCTGCCCTGTAAATACTATTAAGAGGCAGGGATCACGCTTCATTTGATGATTGCCAGCATACATATGGGAACTGCCCTGGAAGAAACGAGAGCTGCTGATAAACAACTCATTAATACACGAATTGAAATACTCTCAAAAATCACAGCAATATACAAAAATGTGTATCAAATTGCAGCAATAAATATACAACATTGAAATAGCGGAGGGAAATATCTGGATAGGCTAAGCAGAAGAAACAAGTGCTCTATGTCCAACCCAGCTACATTTCCTCCAAATATCCTAACACTCCTTATTCCATTCCTGCGGACAAAGCTTCCCAATGGTAGAAGTGGTCCTGCATTACAGGACCTGCCTGCAAGGGGGAGTCTTCTTCAAAATTATCAGCTGCAAGGGCTTTTTGCTCCTCACCAAGCTTGCTCTGAAAAGAGTTAGCAATGAAGCCAGAAAACGCCTGCCATCTTCCATGTCTCACTCAAGGTATGTTGTATACAGCTCAAAGGTATGCTCAGATTTCACTGTTTAGTTCTGTTATACCATAGGATTATTGAATGCAAGGAGTGATCTTTATGTGAAGAAATCTACCTGATATTTGGGTTATAGAATTGTGCATCAGGAGTAAGTAACAAAACACGCCTACAAGTATGTGCCAAAAAATTAATCCCACCCTTTAAATGGGAGTGGTAATAGCCTTCATCATTTACACTTCAAACTGTGGAAGGAGCTACTGTCTCCTAGATGGCCAAGATATAATATAAGGAGGGAAGACAAGCTTCATGCTGCATGCAAGCCATTCAAAGCTTGTTTCAGAAGAGGCTTCAAATCTGCACTACCCCACATACTACAGTACTGAGTCTTCCCCAAAATTGTGCTTTCTTAAAAAGAAAAGGATTTCAAGAGGAAGATGGGAAAGTGAAAGTGTGAGAGGTTGAGAAAAGATGAGAAAAGGCCAGTGAACACAAACTGCTTTTGCAATATTCAGATATTTTTGCTTCACTGGCATTCAGCCCTCCCTCTTCTAGACGAGCAGGTGTGGACCAAATACTTAAAGCCCAGCCCAAGAGCTCAGCAGTGCCAGTAAGGTGGTCATCCCCTTCAGAAAGCTTTGGATCAAAACCAGCATGAATGTTATTTTTAAGCGCAGAGGATTGAGTGTTCTCACAGGACCTGTGTGGCACCGATGAGCCAGAAGGATGCATTTAACAGTTGCTTAAGTCCTGGCACTCGCACACATTTCCTTGCAGTAAAACCCAACACAGGCTGCCTTCACATATTGTGCAAATATCGTCAGCGCTCTGGCACCCGCTCTTTTTTTTTTTTTATTATTGTTTTACACAATCCCCAAGTGTTTCATAAACACTAATTACATCTCCTGATTCCTCTAAACAATCTCTAAGTGCTCTACAGATCAGGAAACTCAAGCAAAGTCAGAAGCATTGCTTCCCACCAGGGCATTGGCACGGGTGGGCTGCCTGAAGGAGCTCTGCTTCCTCCCATGGCCAGACCACTACCTACCAGGAGAACATGGTGCATGGGTTCATTAAGTGGGAGTGAGTGCTTTTGCTACCTCAAGTCTTATTTCAGACTTCTCACACAGTGGGATGGAAGTTCAGTGTTACAGTTGTCTTAATAGCTACACAGTTCAATGCCCAGACTCCTCATAACATCACAAGGATCTTCAGCTTCACCAGCTTGTCTTAAGTTGTACCATCTGCTAAACTCTTCAAGATGCTTGCATCATTCCTAGAAACTGGGACCTAGCCCCAGCACCCTAGCTGCAGAAATGGCCTCAGAAGGATACCAGGATGCCCTATCAAGTCATGGCACATATTTCTTCTCTTTTTGTCCCAGCACACAACTAAACAGGCTGAAGCCCTCACTTATGCCTGTATTTTCTGACTGACTGCTTTATTGGTGCTTGCCAGGCAGATTTTTTTGCACCAAATATTGAAAGAACCAAGAGCAGCACACAAACGAGGCTGGAGCTCAGGAGAATTTCCAGGTGGGTGCTATGTACATGCAAGCTCTTATTTTATGATTAATGTCCTTTTTGCAATAGAAGCATTGCACCCCAGTGCTAAAGGTACGTATTTCTAGAAATCACTTAGGTGCAGGTAATCCTGAGCCCATAGACACCTGGTGTTTTGCAAGGCCTGAAGAGCATTTGCAAGGCCTGGTGGGCATTAAGGAGATTAATCTCCACAGTGCTTTATGGAAGATAAAGGGACATGATATACCTGACAATGAAAGCAAGGCCTCAAGACTTAATTTGTTTGCTTATCACCTAGAAAAAGGTGATTTTAACAGCTGAAGATGGACAAGACAAAACAAGCTGAATTCCTTCTCTCCCCACACCCCGAGAGCAGTAAACAACAGGGAACACTAAAAAGCCACCAGCACATCATCTCACCCCATCACAATCTAGAGCAAGGAAGGCATCTCAAGGCCAGCACATGATATAAGTAAAAACATAAGGATACGCATTTCTGAGCTTCCTGTATTTTATAATACCAGCCTTAAAGAGAATTTTAGATTCCCAGCTCATAACTTCTTTCACTGAAGAGAAGATAAAGCTTTTGACTTCTGCTAAGCCTTGGCAATTCCACAAGTGCTACCCACCCCTGCTTCAGACAATAAAACAGTTACAAGCTGTCACTGTAGGAACAGTCATTGCTACCACACGACGGGGAACACCCACCGCTCTGCTCACCTCCCAGGTGAGCTGCAGGGCCAGCACTGATCTGTTAATACATCTGCCTCCCAAAACAGAGCTCCCTGCAACAAAAACAGGGCATGAAAGGTTTGTTTTCCAGTCTGGAAGAAAAGCTATGATAGCACCTGCAATCTGCTTTTTGCAAAAAAAAAAAAAAATAAATAAAAGCCTTCAATATTCTTTAAGAGCACCAAAGAGAACTTAAGCACAGCCAAGGCTCCATGTCCAAGCCAACTGTTTAGCTCTGAGGAGATGCAGTGAACTAGGGTATTGCTGCTGACTCGCACACGCATTTGCACTCCCAATCCCTTTGACGCTGGATTGTTCCATTGCAGACTAAACCAAACTCCTGCAGCCGTAACCAGCCAAAGCCAGCAGTTCTCTGCCGTGTTTGAGACGGCCCAGAGATATTTTGGCAGGAATCCTCGAGACAGCCCATACCCTCTGGCTGCCAACTCAGCACCCATTGCACAGCAGCTCAGTTACAGACACCAACCCTTGGCCTTTGCACCATTCCCAGGTGCTTTTTTCTCCCCCAAAACCAGGCCACATCCCAGCCTTCCCTCTCCTTCCCACAAGATGGGAAAAGCCATCTTATCATCAAGGACAGATTATTTATGGCCCTACAATGCCTCTTGGGGACAAGTGGCTGCCACAGCAGGCAAACCGTGCACCACCAAGAAGGATTGGAAGCCCTCTGAGCACAGTCTAAATAGCCGAACTAACTGTATTCCATGGCAGTGTAAAGGCATGACTGTGGAATTAAAATATTTTAAAGGATCAGAGTATAAAATAGAGGTGAAATACTATACACTGTATAATTTGACCTCTGCAGAGGTGTCATGCTCTCTCTTTACAGGAATATATTGCACTTAAATAAGCATGTGTAAAAGGGAAGAGGGATAAGCAACTTCATTCCCATTGCGGAGCACAGCTGACAGTAGATTAATATCCAGGATTAATTCATTAGGGCATCAAAACTCTGCAAACATCAGCTATGCTCTGACATGAAAGCAATAAAATTTGTGGCATAGGTCATGTTTTTACTATGCCTGGCACAAAAAAGGCTCCTCTCTTCAGCAGCAGAAAAATATAATAAGAGCAAAAGATCAGGACAGACAGTTTGCATTGCAGGGCACAGCAAGCCACTGAGGATAACATTTGCATCTTGATTTCTTATCCATGCTTTCAGGTCAGTTTGACTAAGAATCACAGATTCACTGCCATTATTGCCAGTACTATAAAGCTAAGCAGCCTGTGCTGATTTTGGCTAAGTTAGTAAAGCAGTATATGCATGACAACCTGTTTTGTAATTTGAGTGCTTCCTCGCATTGCATCTTATGTAAGGATTGGGCTCCTAAATTCCATGTCCAGATAGTTAGCAAGCCTTATATTACTTGTGGCACAGATTACACTTACCTCCAATGGTATATTTTACTCTGGCCTCCAGCATTAGCAGCAGTTTGGAAAAAGACATCAAGAGGGAGGAAGCAAATCTTACTGACTTAGAGAACAACAGGGCAATATATGGCCCAAAGGATATCCGACCACTTACAGAAATTTGCATCTTCTACCATTCTAACCATTTGTATTCAATCTTTCTATTTTAGCAATACAAGATCTGGGTTGAAAAATCCTGTTAGTCTCACTGCCACATTAGAACAAATAGTGCACTGTCTAAAGAATAGTATATAGGATCCACTTGTTTTCATCTTCAAAGCATAAAACAGGAAAAGTTCACTTTACACCTCTTAAGGGAGCAATAAGCAGAAATACTATGGGGGAATCATGCATTTCAAGGTATACAATGGGAACTGGTCAGCTCTCTGAAAGACTTATCAAAAATCCTCAAGAAACAAACAAAAAAAGATATTACATTCTCTGAATGTAGCCTGTCTAGCACTTTGAAAACCTAGATTCTGATCCAGGTAAGAATTAAAGCAAAACTGATGGAGATAAGTGTTTCTAAGCATTTGCTCATGTGTACAAGACCTTCGATGAGAGCTGTGATAAGGATGGAGACACCCAGGACAGACTAAATTCTCCAGAGCAATAGTTAGGAAGAGACTAGAGGACTCCTGATCTAAAGAAGTCACTGTACCCAATTTCTCAGTGCAAGCAGCGTGCAATGAAATTAAAACTCCCTTCTCAGGAAGATGGGCCTCCCTTGCTTCATCCTACACCGAGTTGCAGTATTTAATGCTCATCTGACAACTGAGACCCTAGGACAGCCAAGATGATCATGACCAAGGCTCACAGACACACTTGGTAAGGTACTCACATAGATCTATTGACTCTCTGCCTACAGAGCTTAAGCAGCCATGCTATGCCCTACAACACAACCCAGGTCCACATGGAGGAAAAGCAGTTTGGAGGCTCTGTGGCTGCAGGGAACAGTGGGGGCTTTACACCAGCTCATATTTTCCCTTCTAGAAAAGCAAATGGCCACATGGGCTGGGAGGCAGATCTCCATCCTTGGGACAATTTGCCATGCTATTCATTTTATCTGCCTTCATGCAGGACAGTGACATGTGGCTTGTAGCATTACAGACTTGAAACACTTCCCCGTCATTGTAAGTTCATTAATCTCTCAAGGAGGGAAGAGAGCACCAAAACAAAGAAGCCTCTAAACAGAAGTGCTGCCTCAGGGGAAATTTCATTGCCTTCTCCTCCTGCCTCCTCCATCTTACTCCTTCATAAAACTCAAGTTCAAGTCTGGACTTGAACTGCTTTTAAAGCTCTGTAGCACAGAGGAACGGGGTACACGTGCTGCTGTGCCTAACTTGCATACCACCCTGTCTCCCCTCCTCTCTGCACCTCTGTTCACCCCAATTTCCAGGACAGTTTAATGAACACTAATGTGCACCCTCTAAACATGCACCATAAGCTATTTTTGAAAAGAGTTACCTCATTTCAATATTAAAGGATCAGTTCCCCCACCCGCCCCTTCCAGCACAAGAAGTTTAAGTACTACTTAGAGAGCACTATGTCTCTATGCCATTATGCCATAGAAATCACTCCAAGCACCACTTAAGATGTCATGATGATTTTCATGATTTTGCCCTAAAGAAGCTGGCTATGCACAATTGCTCTAGGTGCAACAACTTGGCCACCTATGCGAGGTGCAAGAAGCTGCAAAGGCAGGGATAATTTTACATAGAGCATCAGACCGCTTGAAGATAAACACACATTGACTAAAATATCAATATATGCATTTGGAAAGCATTTTGCTGAACCACAGATTTTTGGGGTTGACTAGCAGGATCATGAGCTGGACGTTCATATTCTGCTCTAAAGATGACCGACCTTTTCAAAATAGAAAAAAAAAAGCAAATTCAGGAAGGCCTCACATCTCCCTGTATGTAGATTAAAGGTGAAAATGCCAGCCAGGCAGGCAAGTCATCAGATAAGCTATGTATAACAAGATCTGAAATAAAGTCACATTTTGCCAGGAGTAGTGAGCTTGAACCATTTTTGCACTGGTCCCAAAGGCAAAGCAGCTTTAAGCTTATCTGATTTTAAGCTGTTAAGCTTAATTGGAGTTTGGAAAGGCTAATGCCTATCATCTTCTCATCCTGGTTACACCACCTTTAGGACTGTCTTTCCACCTTCCCAGCCACTGCATTTATGGGAATTGACAGGAGCAGAATCATTAGATCTTTTGGACATCTTTACAATCTTTACATCTCCCACACCAACAATATCCCACTTTCAACAGTCCCAAAGTTCTCCTGCAGCTAGCACTGTGACTAAGGCTATATAATCAGAATAGACTATATTTTATTATAGGACAAAAGTAGGAGACCTATTTCAACAGCTGTCCCCCCTCACCCCTGTCCCCAGAAGTGTTTACACATCTATATTTTTAACGTACTTCACCCTTCAGCTCAGTCAACAGCAGGACCAGGCGGTTGGTTCTGGCTTTCTTTGCTCAGCAAAAATTCACCATCTCTCCAAAAGTTGCTCCAGGTTATACTCAAAAGAAACCAAATGCAGAGTCTGCTCTGACTGAATTTACACTTATGAAATTGCTACAAGATGCCATACCGTCTCTTCATTCAATTACTTATTTGAACATCAGCAGCCCAGCTCCTTTGCAAAAGCTCCTTCTTAGAGAAGAACTTCAGATTCTGCCATATCTTTCCCCAAAGCAAATTTCTCTCATCCCATTTATGGATCAAACCTCCAGCTAGTCACAAGAGAAAGGTCTTCTCAATCCGTAACAGCCTTATGATTTAGCACACAAAGCCTTCTTTGACTAGCTGTTATTTCATGGCTCGCATAGGAGTTCAAGTACCTTTTGGGAATATGCCAGAATCATATTTCTGTTAGTTTTCCCATTTTGCATGTCCATTTATAGTCATTTCATTAGTAAATTGTCCCATCTATTTACTTAGCTATTTGTCAGTGAGGCTGTCACTTTAATTACCTCTGTCTACATGGATTGCTATTATTTATCTGTCCTCTTAGCCATACACTCTCCACCAAATACATTCTTCCCATAACTATAGACACTGATGTTATCTGTGAGCCTGACCTAGAGAGCAATGTTCTTAGAAAGACTAACTGTTGCCAAGTATTAAGATTTGTGAGTTTTGTCTCCTTGTTAAGAACTAGTACATTAATGGCACTCATGGAAAGCCAGAACCTGCACTGTTCCCTCAGGCACTGAAGGTGTCTTAGAACATGGACATCACCCCACCAAGGCCTCCTTCAGGGTAGAAGGCACTATTCCAAGCCATGATCTCACTCTCCAAGTTCCAGAAGAACCACCAAAAAGTGAAAATGACACAGCTCGTGGGTCAGCTCAGAGTTAGCTCCTTCCCTGTCATCAAGGGGCTGCAGAGGGCGAAGATTCTCCCCTGCTGCATCCCCAACTTGATCAGAGATTACAGCCGCTTTTTAAAACTTTTTAATGCCAAGACACTGCTTTCATTCACACTAAGATCTGCTTTCTCCACAGATCAGGCTCTCAACTGGTGAGAAAATTGAGCTCCAGCACTCAATGGTGAAGTAAAGATGAAGACACCACCGCAACAACAGTCACACTTACCCAGCAATAGGGTCTGGCACATCCATCTAAGCCAATTTAATCCACAGATACTCAACTGAAGCAATACAGGTGATCACAAATCCATGCAATTGCTTTAATAAACCACTTCTTTGCAATGCTCAGGTTACCTGGTGCCACAGCCCCATGCAGAGTGGTAGGATGGTATCCATAGGCCTGGGTCACTCTCTCAGCTGAGAAGTCTTTCAGAGTGAAATTCAGCTAGGTTTGGGTCGATGTACCCTTGCATATCCATCCCTGATGCACTTGCATCTCACACATCTATAGGACACTGCAGTGACATGAACTGCTGTGCCACTGGAATGACACTCAGTCCCTGCAAAACACCCAAATAGTGATGCTCCAGAAAGGTCACACTAGCTCTACCCTCACCCTTTCCTGCCTGTTCTGTTCTACTCTGTTCGCTTCTCTAACCTTTCTGAAGAAACCTTACAAATTTCTTCCTGAAGCAAGCAGCTTTCTCCCTCTATTGCGCTTCCCTTTTACCTGTGTGCAAATGAAACAACTGCCATTTGAATTAATCCATCTCTCAAATCCCAGAGCTTTCAACAAGGTCCATGGAGGAGACAAAGGATCTTTTAGCAATAGGTAAGCGTACCACATGTCATCTTCAGCCCTTCAGTCCTGCCCATCTCTTCCTCAAAGGCAGCTCCCATGGCAGACGCACACTAGCAAGTGCAACAGGGTTTGAAAGGAGATCCCTCTTCCTTAGGTTTGTGTGCAGAGCCCAGAGACTCGAGGTTGCCATGCTTGGGCCCTTAAATGAGGGTATTAGTTCTTGGGAAAATCCGTTCACCTCTCCAAGGAATACATCCCTTTCTATCCGCAGCTATGGAAGGGCTAAGCTGCACTAGGGTGAAGGAGTTTGATGGGAAGAACCCATCACACATCATCACATAACTTGTTCAGCAAAATTTGCTTTAAAAGTATGAAAAGTCATAATCATGCTATCTACCAAGGGTGCTTTTCTTTGTCTACTCACTCTCCAAACAAGAATTGGCTCTGACATGACCAAGAAGTCTCATTTGGCACCAGCTAGTGATCTGTGGATAAATAATAAAGGGAGTGTAACCATTTTCAACAAAGCATTCCAGCTTGTGGTCAGGCCACATGCCTCAGCTTCCACACAGCTTCCACCTGGGGAGCCATTCACACAGCCAGGTGATAGGCTCCACACCTCTTCAGATCTTGGATGTAACCTATTTTGAAGCATGCACATATGCAGAAGTCTGATCCCTTAATTCTTTGAAACATGACTTAAGAAACAGCTTCCCTAAGCCCAAGTATAGAAGTCAGACCCAAGGTCCTTCTAGACAAACATCTCATCCCCAACACCAGCACACGCCTCAGGGGAGCGTATTAGGGCCTCCACTTTCCCAAATACTCTCTCTCAACCTCTACCAGTATGTGGCTTGAGCTTTTTCAGAGCTCACATGCATAATATCCAACCCAGACACTTCAGCATAGCTCTCTCTGTTGGAGTTAAGTCACCCAGATACTCCACCTACATTTTCTTGGTGGCATACCAGCTGGATCACTGCCTACCCCACAGGGTCTGCCAGGCTCTGCACCAAACTCTTGTTTGCTTGTCCATGTGGATTGAATCACACTTTCTAAGCACCCTCTTACCAGGTTATTTCACAGCAAGATCTATCCTATGACATGTTTCACAGCAATCTCACAGGCAGTGAGGCCAAATCCATCTGGTGAGACTGCTTAAATCTCAGGCTTCAACAGCAAGTTCTCTTCTCATGATCTCTGGGAGGGACATATGCAAAGACTTCCAGAAATATCATCCTTTTCACCAAGCAGCACCCTAGGACAAGCTTAAGGGTTCAGTGGAAGAGCCAAGGGCCTCAAGAACTGTTCTGTCACAGGAAGGCAGCTAGTGAGATCAAGGACATAGTCAGTGTTTGAGGTCCTTAAGAAGGTGGGAGATTTTCCTCAGTGAAATAAATCCCAAGCATGCACTTTAAGGTATGGAGAATTGACAATCATCTCTAAGACAGAGAGAGGAATTCACATGATCACTTCTTGAGGTACACACATGGGTGGAGGGTGAGAAAGAAAACCCTCAACCCTGGAATAGTGGAGTACTGCCAATTGTGATGGGCTTACGATAAGCTAAAAAACATCCATAAGCATTCAACTTCAAAAGCAGGGAAAGAAGGAGGGGAGCTGCACAGAGTCAAATGCCTGGGGCCTCTTATTTCAGTCAATGCAAGCAGGTTATTTTTAGAATACCTGCATACACCTACAGGAACACTAAGGCTAGAAAGGAATTCTTCATTTCAATGGTCCCCTGTTTCATGCCACCTTGAAGTTCCTGCAAGAGCTGCTCCATCCCTCTGTCCCCAAAAGAATGTCTAAAATTTTTTCCCCCCCAAGTCAAAAATATAAAGACTAGAGGTTTTAACACCAAGCTACCACACCAAATGCAGATGCAGGCAAGTTTCTGGCCAGGCCTTCTATTTCCCCCTGTACACAAGGTTCCTGCCCACTTTCCACCACCTATGATAGTTTGCATTAGCCTGTGGGGGAAAAAAAAAAAAAAAAAATAACAGCCAGAATGCTCAATGGAGACCTATAACTTTGGTCTACCATGGAAGATACAGACCAGGTGGGAAACCTGTTCATGAAAAATAAGCACAAGGCACCTGAACTGCAACTACTGCACTAGCTACTCCAAGGGCCCTCAAGTTGATGAGTATCAAATCTAAAGCGAATTATTCCAACACCTCTTAACATTAAAGAGCTGCAGACTTCAAAAGTTATACCTTGAAAGCATACATCTTGTTTGAGCCAAACGCATTCTACAGCCTCCTATAGGACAAATCAACTACTTTATTCTCCTGCAGGAAAAGCAGTAAGTGGGCCAAAGATACTCTTCCTTTCTCCTCTGCACATACCAAACATTAATTAAGTGATTAAGCTCCCAGGATATGAGCATGTACTTCTAAAAAAATGAACCAGTGCATTCACTGACCTTGAAAGTTATATTAACAGAAAGAGAAGGGAAGGAAATACAGGTCAGGAAAAATAACATTAGAGCTGGTAGAGCTGCATTCTGCACCACAAAAATCACTCGATACTGCTTTGTATCTTAAATCTCTGACATTGCCAAAAGAACCAAAGATCCCAAGATCTTTCTGACAAGAAATCATTGTCACAGAGAGGTTAGTGAGGCTCAGAATTTGTATAGCTGAGCATTATTGCTGAGAGGATCTAGCAATGTTATAGCTGGGTCAGAAGACCTATCCACTCTGAAGAATGCTTTAGGTTTATAGCCATCAGCTCAGATGCACTGGGAGATTACTTTAAACAGGGGGTAAATTACCCTGCAACAGTGTTTCTCCAGATGATTTTTCATATGCTGTTGTACCAGAACAGCCAATTTCTGTCGCTATGACAGGGCAGCATGGCACAGCTCCACCCTATGTCCTTAGCACTCGTCCCTGTGTTTGTTTCCAATTTTTCACACACCAAACCCCCACACAATGATAAACACCTACTGAAAAGTAAAGTACTCTTCTTTCCCTTCACAGTTATTTAAGGAGTCAAAACTCCTTAAGAGTTTTTGGCAAACTCCTTAAGATGGAGGAAGTGCGTGGGGAATAAAGAAACCACTTTTCTCCCCAACTCTGACATTCCTTGGAAGCGATGTCGTATCCACACATCATCCTTCCTTTCCACTATTCCTTCCTGTCATGAAGGACCAGCTCCTCTCCTTGATCAGGGAGACCCCTTCAGAAATTTCTGCCCACTCAATTGTTTTAAGACGTCAGAGAAAGATCTCTTAAGTTTAATAGCATCCCTTTAAATGAGCATTGTGGTTTCAGCTCAACATTTTCTTGTTTGCATGCAAGACACACACTTGGATGGCATCATGTTTCCCAGCTGAACCCAACCACATCCCTGCACCTGCATAGCTAGCAGCAACATGAGAAGTCTTCAGCATGCAATTCAGATAGAGATCTATTCAAGCAGCTTTATTGATGTTAATGGAGTTGCTTGCGATTTACACTCACATAAATCAGAGCACAGGTGGATGATAAATTCTTGCAACCAGCAACAATATAGAGAAGGCCAATTTCACCCTGGTATAATGCTACTGATGTCAAAAGCCATGCACCAAGAAGCAGCTATGTTCATTGTAAGCCACATTAACCAGGCAAGTCAGATCATTTCAAATAGACCCATAAATTCACACAGCATCAAGCAATGAAACACCCAGGTTCAAAATTCTCCCCAAATGTTACAAGTTTATTTTCAAGTACAACTCTAAAATAATGTTTTTGGAGAGCAGACTTGGACATGCAATAGAAAACCAATATTAATGCATGACCATCACATCCTTTGCAATTACATCACCTGTGGACATGAATCTCTTTGCACCAGCAGTTGTATCCAAAGCCACAGTGGAAGCTGTTGGGGAAAAACCTAGGTATAACTCTAGACAGTCTTCTCAAAAAGCTGTCAGCAGTCAGACATGCAAGCGTGACTGATGGTGCTTTCAATGTGATTAATAGACGGGGGCAGGCAAATGGGTGCAGGATCCCTGTGCACACCACTGACCTCCAGGCCCATCCTTCACCACTTCCCCACGACTACAGCTGCCTGGGAAATAGGGTACTTTGTCCCTTGCACCTTAAGCCTTCGCTTTCGCTCTGTGGTTGGCAACTACTTCCACGTAGTCATTGAAGACCTGACTGCTAAAGACAATGAAGACATTGAAGAACCACTCAGAAGTGGTTCTTCTTTCCTTTTCATATTGGCCTATAAAATACTCCAGTTTCCTCCTGCTGCCCAGACATTTGTATGACCAGAGAAGCAAGAAAGTCAATGTACAGGAGGCATCATTAGTCCTGAAGAGTGGGGCAATGGCTGAGGTCCTCAAAGATCAGTTATCAAGGGAATCTTGAAGTGAAAGATGATTAAGAATCAAAGACGAAGTAATGAAGATCAAGTGTACATGAGATGTTGAATGGCCAAGTGGCCTCTTCCTTCTCTGCTTACAGAGCACAAGTCCAAGGCTTTGTCAAAACTCAGGACATTGAAAGTCAGATATAGTCAAACAAAAAGAACTCTTATAGTCAGTTGGAGACACATTTAGGATTGGATTACTCAACCATGTGGATTATCACAAGGATCTTAATCTACCTGTCCTTTCAAAACCAAATTCACAGTCAAGTGGCCTCAGGAAAACTGTCCTTGCTTCTCCACCTGGCCACCAGGGCGTATGCACTCTCCAGGGTCCACTGCTCACTCTCAGGACTTAATCTCCTACTCCAATAATTGTTCGCCACTCTGACTAATCTGGATTTACAACCCAGAAAGCAGTAGGACAGACAGTCTGATCAAAAGGACGATCCTCACAGCCAGAAAACAAGAAAGAGCTGTGTATCCAGTTGTTCCAGGACACTTAATCCATCGAGCCTTCTCCACTCTACCCTTGGGCTTAGGCTGAGTCAGGCGTGATTTGCCTAAAACCATGAGAATTCCCTCTGCCTCTTAGAAGAAAAAAATAAATAAATAAAAGCATAAAGTTGTAAAGTATGTTAGGAAAGGAAAAACCGGGGGTTCATGCTGCACTTTTACATTATGATTCAGTAGCTGATAGCTGGCCAACTGGCAGCTTTCCATCTGTGGCATCTCCCTAGCTCTGAATGCCAAGCCAAACACTTCATTTTATCTGAAAGACTTTGCATTCAGATGGATGAATTTGGTCTTATACCGGCAATGCGATCTGCATGTTCAAGACCACACAACCCCATGAGACCCTCCCTCAGTATCTCTGAGGCTACCTACATAAGGTTTGGCTACCACAAAAAAAATTGCCAGAGTTAAACCTGATGCAATCTCATCCTCCTCCTGGGAGGAAGGTGGAGTTTTGGGTCCACACAGTTCTTTCAAAGAGGAACAATAGATGTATTGTAACAAAAGCCAAGTCAGTAGCAAGAGTCACAAAACATCAGCCAGCTTAAGGCTTTCACTCTTCTTTTGTCTGACAAAGGATATATCAAAAGATTAAGAGGAACTATCAAGTTCATAAACTGCTCAAGTATTCCCAATACGCTTGGCTTGGCCCTCCTTCCACTCCCTAAATCCCAGGCTCCATTTTGGGACAATTGCTCTATGCAGCACCAGAACAGACTCTACTGAGACTTTTTTCCACTCCCAGGAGTAGAGAATTTCCCTTGGCTTCCAGATCTAACACAAGCTGAGCTCAGCCTCTCCCCAGTGCTCTCCACAGTTTGAAAGTAATCCAATATCCCCTGGACTCACAGAGATTTTCCATTGGTTTTAGTGAGTTCTGGTTTGGGGCCTTAAGATGTTCTCTTGCTTTTTTTCCTGCAGCTTAGTAGAAGTCAGAATCATTTTGCCTGCAGTTTTACAAGAGGCAGATGGTGAAAGGTTAGATAACCAGACAACACAGCCAAACCCAAGGGAGCCTAAAGAAACCCCTATTTGTGGACTTGTGTGCCAAGAAATTGCTTACAACTTGCTTTTTCAGGAAAGGGCTGTCTATTAAGCAAAAAGTTCTTTTCCACTCCATGTAATGACCAAGTACCCTTTTACAAAATGACACTAACCAGATGTGCAGAATATCTACATTTTAACTGTAAGTTCATGGGGAGAAGAGCAATAATCCACCACAGAAACAGCAGGTAGGGAAACTGCCTTGCTCATAAAGTGGCATCAGTTATCCTTCACCCACAGCCTTTTAGACCATATACATCTTAAGCCTGTCTTTAGCTAAAGATTGGAAAGTGACCCAAGACAAATAGGTTGCACTCTCAGTAAAGATGCTTTCCTAGCCCAGCAGGGAGCACAAACACCTCTTAACGTGTTCAGAGTCCCTTCAGCTTCCTTAACACAAGGCAGAAAAACAGTAGCCCCTCCTTCCACAGAGCACACAGAATTTGAGGACTCGAAGCAATCATGCCCATATGCCTGAAACATAATATTTTCCTTCATCTTTAGAAGCTCCTCTACTATGTTTGTTCACTGCCACCCTACCACCACCAAGATTCATTATGAGAAAAATTAATCCAATAGTCTCTAAAGCAAGCAACTCCAGGTGCCTTCTTGAGCTAGACTTGAAATATCTTCTGAAAACTGGTTTTAAAATCCATATCCAGTACATTCCAGGACAAGGGGAGCCCTTGGGATCCTCAAAATTGTCTCAGAGGATTGCTAACACTGAGATAAAGCTTTGGAGAGTCAAATCATGCACCATGAAGCACCAGGCAAGAAATGGTTTCACCTGAACTCACTGCTTATCAAACTCTGAATCTTCTTTCCTAGAACCAAAAGGACACTAGAGATCGTTACCACCACAGGCTTTCCCATAACTTCCTCCTCTCTCCAGACAGGCACATGCACTCCCCATCGTAACGGAGAGATTTAGAAGAACTTACTGCAAGAGTTACAGGCCACTTGAAAAACCTGCCCTTACACAAGTCTATTATTGTATGCCCTGTTTACTTAAATTCATTCCACAGCCTGGGAGACTTTGCACAAGGAAATTTACAGCTCAAGTTAATAGAGCAAAATGTAAAACTGCTGGATCTTGGCTGCGGCTGCAAGCAGAGGACAGGCACAGGTTGTGACTGGGGGTGTTTTCACAGGGCCACTGACACAGAATAATGTTTTCAGGGAGTATTTATTTTAAATAAGGAAAGTTTATACAGCTTGAGAAAATTATTGGGAAGGAAATTAAATCTCGTTCTGTTGCTCTTCCGTCTCACCTTGACACTTGCAGTTCTCCTCCCTCCCCCAGGGCTTGGTTAGGGCAGGTTTCGCTTGCAGAAAATTGCCTTCCTCGTGCATACTGATTTACAACCAGCCCATGGACCAACCTTCTACACCCATTTAAGGGGAGAAAGGGAGAGCAAGGCCCATTCCTCCCCCTGCTCTGACCTCAGGCTTCAGTTTGGGAGCCCAGGGAGACATGGAATTACATGGAGTTTCCAACCCCCAACAAGCAGTCTGGAGAAGAGATGGGTGGGACACAGCAGTTAGGATCCCTGCAGGCAAAACTAGCCCCAGTCAAGAACAGGATGGGAAAGGAGCAGCTTTTCCTCCCCAAGCTGCTTCAGAAGGAGCAGAGAAAAAGCTTCCCCAGCCTCTGGGAACAGCTCGGCTTAGGTAGCCACATTGCACCAGAAATACTGCTGGCAGAGACAGGCATTCCTTCTTCCAGCCCAGGCACAGCACAGCCACCCTGGGCTAGTACAGAGCATTCCTTTGCCACCCCAGGGAGCCAAAGGAGAAGCACCAGCACCATATGCACAAACTGCCATGGCAGCACCAAAATACCCTGCTGCATGACTAGGTTTTGGAGGATTTTTTCCTCTTTTCTCTCTGCTCTTACTAGAGTTCCGCTGGTGGAGATGTCTCAAAGGACTGCTGTGGACATGATTGCAATGCTGGAGCCCATAGCTGTCATTCTAGTACCACAGGGTGGGAATGACAGACCAGAGGGCCAAAAGGAGCTAGTTGAAGCAACAAAACAACATCCTGGCTTCCTCTAGGCACATACATCTGTGTTATTCTTAGGCCAAAAGGGCCCTCTAAATACACACTTCCCCTCCTGCATGCAACACACCACAAAACACTCCTTAATTCCTTGTATTTCTAAGAGGTCTGACATTCAAGAGACCCAAAGCCTCAAGATGTACCATGCAATTAGTTGTGTAAATTCAAAGCATACCTCCCCCTTGGCAACTAGATCACAAGGGATCCACCACTGCCACCTAATAAACTCAGCAACAATCAGGCAAACAAGTCCACAGGCAGAAACCTTGCAGCAGAATGTCAGTAGATTCACTTGCCTGCTCCCACCAAGGCAGTGGTCAAAGCACTGGGCCAACCAGGATCTGCACCCCACGAAACAGGTTCAGCTTGGCTCTAAACACTTGGGAAATGTTACTGCTCTGCATTACACCTTCCAGAAATTCTTCCTCCCACAGCTGAAAATCCTGGCAGAGATCTTCAGCAGGTGTCAGGCAGCATGTTTCCCATCATATCACCTGAGCAACAGCTGGAACAGATTGGCCCAGCAGGTTCCTGCTAATGATTTGAATTGAACTAAGTCCTGACTGACAAAAAAAAAAAAAAAAAAAAAAAAAAAAATCAAGAAATCAAGCACACTGCCAGTTCAGTGAATTGCCCAGAATGGCTGAACATCAGTTTTCAGTTTCTATTATAGAAGTTTATTCAGCAAGCATTTCTTTTCAGGACACTCTGGAATTTGTGCTACAGGATGAAAATACTCTGAGGTGTTGGTGATAGAGAGTTAAGGGTGAGGAATGGAAGGACAAGATGGATTTTTTAAGGAAGATCATTGTTCTCGATGGACAGACAAGACATCTCAAGCAGATATGCAGCTCACATATGCATCTCTTTCTGCACAATGTTTTACAGAATATATCTATAATTATTCTGGGCTAAGAGATATTACTTCCTCACACTGGAAAGAAAGGGATATTTGTTCTGTGACTAAAATCCAGATAAACTACCTCAGACTAAGGATGTTTGGTCATACCAGCTCCAACAAAGGCATGAGTTTCATAGCAGAAAAGCCATATTTCTCACATTAAGGCCTAGGCTCTCATGGGATTTTACCTCTGGCAGACAATGGCCACATAAAACATAACCTTTGCCCTGAGGTTTTTCATCAGAAGGCAGATTTGATGGTGTATTGAGCAAGGGGTCTCATGGAGAAACCCTCTTCCTTTCACTTTGAGCATCTCAATACCGCTCCTAAGGGTGAAGTTATTCTTGACTCGCACCATCAGGTTCTGCTGTCATAACTAGGGATGATGGTGCTCAGCTTTTCCTCAGAAAAAAAGAAAATGATTCAATTGTCTTCAGTCTTTTGACATTGGTCACTGTTCTAGGAGAATGGAGGCAATAATGTCTTGAAGACCAAAACAATAGGTTGCACATGCTTTTTTCCAAAGCACTTTAAAACCTGATGAGTAATTAACTCTGACACCCCTAGGTGTTGTTTATCCCACTAGCAGGGAGGAAGTATAGAAAATAAATCAGACAAACTCTTTGAATTAATTCCTTTTAGCCTACAGGATGAAGCTTGGCTTGGAACAGCAGAGTTGTTTGCCTCAGGCACAGAAGTAGTCCATATCAGAGAGAACAGGACATCTCTTCCCTGTCTGCAAGAGAACAGGTACTTCCCCTGCCCACAGGAAAATCTGAGTCAGTAGATGAAGCCTTACAAGCCCTGAGGGGAGTCTGCCCAAATCCTCCCCCAGCCTGGCCAGACTATGAGCTGGGTGGCATTCATAACTCCCCGCGGCACTGCAAAGCCTCCCAGGTCTCATTGTAGCAGATTTGTGCATCAGCACATCCCAGAAAGCTGACTTTGGCAGCAGGAGACGGCTCATTCCGCACTTCCCTTCCTCATTGCTTTAGGCAACCACCAGCTCCTTCTAAACGACCACCAGGCCGGGCTCACCAGTGCCCTCCCTTGTTATGGCCCATTCTCCCACTCACTTTATACTCCCCCAGGTTAGTTATTTTCCCTATCTCTAAACCATCGGGGAAGCTCCATTCATTAAAGCCTTCACAGGAGCTCCTCAGCACCACAGAGAAGCACTGTTGAGTTGTAACCATTCACAGCTTCACATCCTTCCCAGTTTCTGCACCAAGACTTGAATCATTGCTTGTAAGAGCATCACAAGCTCTGTGCTCCCATCCACTCCCTCAGGTGGGCCCATTTGCTCTGTTAGCAACAGGCACAGTTACCACCTTTACCTCCAGACAGCGGAGAGTTATTCAGGGAACTATAAGCTGTTTTGGACCCTACTTCTGAATTGAAGCAGCAAACATAACTATAACCAGTGCTCCCCGTGAGATATCCAGTGCAGTCATCAGCCTCTAAAGTTCTCAACTCCACTTCGCACTGTAAATGAAGACAGAAAAGACATGATGCAGAGCACTGATCTACAGCTCTGAGTTCATGGAAGTACTTGGCTACTGATAGCTCTCATCTCAGGCATCATTGCCACTTTATACCTGTGCAGCCACCACTTGGCTTTCTTCTTGCCTCAAACTGTGTCCAGAGCTCTTTGAAAAGGAAAGCACAGCAGAGGAGACCTGATTCAGCATCTCAGCTAGAAAACACTCCCCTACGCAGCCACCCTAAGCCCAGGTCCCATCATTTAGGCCAACAGACACCAGGACTTGTCCCTCAAGATGTACAGAGCAATGACCATAACAGCATCCTAGGCACAGTTGCCACTTGGTTTTGGATGAGAGGCACTGATCATGGATTACCCAGGACTAAGAAAGCACAACTAATTCTCCAACCCTTTGAGGATCCTGGCACTTGAACACAACCTCCACACAGACTATGAAACAACCTGTATGTGTCAGTCACTAGGCAGCCACCACATTCACAGGTGGATGCTCAGATAGGGGAATGCACAGGCAGTTCACACCACCCACCCACTAAAGCCACACATCTACATGCTCCCCAGAGCCCTGCAACACACCCCAACAAAACAAGAAAAATCAGAAAGTGCTACAAGAGATAAGGCTGTGTGGGAGTCCTCAGTGTTCCCCTTGTTCTTTGCCACCGCTTCTGGTTCAGCAATTGGGCTGCACTAGCTTCAAACCTTCAAAATCAGGAGATCACAGGAGTCATCAAGTCAACTGGCACTGACAGCATCACAGCAGAAGCCGGCCAGGTGACTGCTCCAAGGCTCCCTTCTCCTGGCATCCCTTGGGCCTGAGAGCTTGAACAGGCTTCTTCCTGGGGCCATCTAGTGGCATATTTTAATATAGTTCTTTAAAACATAAGCATGTTCAACTGGAGTTTATACAAATGTGGCTCTAGGGTTCCTTGATGTATACCCTCATGCATTCAGCACCAACTGGAAGCTCCAGTCCTACAACCTCCCCCCAACAAGTGGCTTCCCCAGGTGTCCCAACACACCCTGTCCTCTCCGTAGGAGCAGGGTGAATGTGACATGCCAGGAGCATCATGCTCCCTTTCTCCTCTCTTTAGAACATATAGAGAAGAAGCGTACGAGACTTAAACCAGATGTTCTCAGCACGCTTCACCACCAAGACAGAAAAAATCAGCAAAGTTGACCTCAGAGTTTTTCTCCTTCAGAGTTAGAGACCTAAACATTTATGGCTCTAAGTCTCTTTGTTCATTCCTTATTAAAAGCTTCTTAAAGCAGATATTTTTTTCAGGTTCCAGCTTATTCAATGTATGTATAGCTATCTATGTGCACTAAATACTGTGCTGAATAACATCCTTCTACTTAAACTGGATTTAAATTGGACATGAGGTCTCTGCAAATCCTCCCTAGTCTGGGAAAAAAAGAGAGAAAAAAAAGCATCTCCCACTCCAGCTGAGACTACACCAGTGCAAATAGTTTTCTTCACACACAGCCCCGTAAAGTAATGATCTCTACAAGCCCTGACCTCCAGAGCAAGCCTCAGTAAGTCATCAATGTCATGAACCAAGAGCATCAGGGTAGCCCTACTCCTACACAGGTGACTCACACTCAGCTGTAAGAGGTGGTGCCCCTGTCCTCCTCATCTAACACATCAATAAGTCATCATCAAGTTCTATACTTCTAGGATGGACCAAGCAGCAGATGTTGACCCTCATGCCTTTCAAGATAAAGAACAGGATCCTCATATGAAGGTAGCGGATATTTAACATACTGCCTCCACTGACATTTATGCAGATCTACTTTTGGTCCCAAAGTGTACCCTAAACATGAGGCAAATGCTTTTCTAGAAGTCTAAATGTTCATACTCTTGCACTCAATAAGATGAGATCATTTCCTAGGAAATTAAGAATGAATCTACTCCATTAGCTCTTCTTTAAAAAAGAAAGAAAAAAAAAAAGATTTATTACTAGTGATCAATTATCCAGTGTTTCCTTATGACAAGGAAAAGCCTTCTCCAGGACAATGTTAAAGGACATAGGAAGCAGTAGCTACAGTTTTGAAGTAGATTACAATGATAGATAATAAAGTAGTTTTAATCATTAGAGCTAGCCACAGAAGTGAGGTCTTTGTCCAAGTCTTGATATCAAGTCAAACGAAGCCATGGAAGATCTTTGTCAGGCTCAAACAGGAGCAGCTGAACGAAGCTGAGTGTCCTAAAGCAGAGAAGGTCAGATAAGAGTAAAGCCAGGAAGGATCAGGAGGCCCCATCACTACTGCTCCATCACAGAAGTGGGAGAAGGTCGAGGCCAAGGACTTGTTTGATGACATGAGTACTGAAGATGCATTAGCAGTTTTCCCACTAGCAGCCTGGCACAATCTCTTCACACAGCCAGCTCCTATCCTAGGCATTAGCAGAAGAATTCCTATCAGAGAAGGCTGCTCTTAGGCAAGGTAGAAGTCAAAAGCCCTTCTCAAAGCAGACAAGTAAAATAAGTCTTGAAGCACATGGCTGCCAAGCCATGCCAAGATGCTCATCCAAGGGCAAAGTAGAAGGATCTCCAACCAAAACAACAAGCTGCAGTGGGAAAGCAGCTAGTATTAAAATGATAGGCATCAAAAAGTAAAGTGGATCCGTACTACTTTTTCTCTCCACCCTTTCAGATGAATTTTATGCTACATTGAATCTACAGATGGGTCACTAAGCTGCTTTAGGGCCAAGAGATCACAGAGGTTGGGAAGACCTTGTCAAACAAGACCTCTTGGGAAATCTTTTGTGGAAATAGTAATTATTTCTACTCCATTTCAGACAGAACAGGACCGTTGTGTTAAGCAAATGCCCCCAAACCCCAACTGCTACCATATTCCTGTACATCAGTTACTGAGCACTTGCCCCAGAGAACATGCAGCCCACAGGTATCTCTATCAGCATAGTCCCAGATTTCCCAGGCTGTGTCTTGCCTGAGATCCATAAAAATAAGGAACACTACATGTAGTTTTGGAAAGCTCTTCCTTCGCATAAAAGAAAGCAGGTGTTGGGCAGACCAGCCAGGCTGGCAGATAAATGCAGGATCCAGCATCACAGCAGGCTGCCAGGCCAGCCAGAGGGAGCATGTCACTTGTGTAACAAGTTCCTTCCCTTCTAGCTACACTCCTAGCTCTTCTTGAACAGCATCTTTACCACACTCATCCCTGAGTTTCAAAATCTTCCCTAGACATAAGTCACTTTGTTCTCTCACCAACATGTTAAAAAAAAAAAAAAGCACAAGAGACTGATGCCACAGGACCTCATGTCATTTCACATCAACTTTCAAATGCACGAAGTAATGACCAAAAACCCTCTGCAAGGATACACCAGCACTCAGCAACCAGGAGTTAAAAGCTGGATGTTCTTAGACCTAGAGCAAGTCCCATGGATAAGGCAAAAACATGTCTTAAAGAACCTCAAAAGGAAGAGAAATATCTAGAAGTCTACACTAGCCTGGCCTGGATTCTCCTCTACTCTCCCACACCTCACCTGAAGGACTCTCACAGCCTTAAGAGAGAGGCTAGTCAGTGGTGACAATATTGGCCAAAAGACAAGGACAACACGGCCAGAACACAAGGAGGAGAAAGAGAAACACAAAGCAGCACTATAACGAAGCCCTAACAGGCCTAAAGCACCACGGAGCTGTAGACCAATCCCCAACCTCTCCTGGGCTCTGTTCTTTAGCTGCATAGAGCAGCTTTCTCCTCCTTTCATTTCCACATAAATCATATTCCTTCCTTCGGTCCCACAGCAGGGGAAGCCCAAAGTGCCAATCGCTAGAGCCATAAGATAGGCACATCCAGCTCTGCAGGGCTTCCTGCAGGAGGGGAAGGGGGGAAAAAAAAAGGCCCCCAAGGGGAGCCAAGCCACCACACAAAAGCAATTACCATGATTACACCAACAACAACTCCCCATTTCCTCCCACGCCCCTGCTTGCCTCAAACACATCCAGAGCGCCTCATCCCTGCTGCTGCAGGTCCTTTCAGTATCATTCCCCACTTTGCAGCTCCAGTAGCTCCACAGCTCTCCAGAAAACAGGGCAGCCTCCTTGAAAGCACCCGCTGTCTGCACTGATGCAGCACCGTGGTCACCTCCCTCCCTCTTGTCACCCCTGCAAGGAACAGAGTTTGGCTCCTAAGTAGGCCCCTAAGTAGGTGTCATTTCTCTGGCACCTTGTTACAGCATGAGGGAGCTGGCCAAGGACAGAACCCTCATGGCCAGCCAGAGCGATTGAGCCTCCAGAGCCATGAAAGTGTGTTAGAAAACATCATCCTCCATCCATCTACAGAACTGGGACACCGAGATGTGATCCCATCCTAGAGGATGATGCTGAAGGGTCCCAGAACCAGGTCTGCCTCTACCAGCTGCTCCCACAAATACTGGAAAAGCTGGCAGGGGTATTTCTCAAAAGCAAAGCTCCATGCACTCAAAGCACCCTTGATTGCACTAATCTAATGTTCTAATTTCAAGAGAAAGCAACAAGTAATGAATTACCCACAAAACAGGAGTATCACAGAATGGTTAAGATTGGAAGGGACCTCTAGAGAACATCTAGTCCAATCCTTCTGCTCAAGCAGGGACACCTAGAGCACATATCACAAGGTCACATCCAGGCAGGTTTTGAAGACCTTCAGAGAAGGAGACTCCACAACCTCCCCGGGTAGCCTGTTCCAGGGCTGTCACCCTCACAGGAAAAAAAGTTCTTCCTCTTAGGGAGATGGAACTTCTTGTGTTTCAGCTTATACCCATTACCCCTTGTTCACCACTGGCCACCACTGAGAAGAGTTTGCCCCTTCCTTCCTACCTTCATCCATCAGGTATTTGTTCATATTGATCAGCTGTCCTCTCAGTCTTCTCTTCTCTGGAGAAAACAGGCCCAGCTCACTCAGTCTTTCCTCAGAAGATAGATGCTCGAGTCCTTTAATCACTTTTATTGCTCTCTGCTGGACCTTCTCTAGAAGCTCCACCTCCCTCTTATACCGGGGGAGCCCAGAACTGCACCCAATCCTCCAGGTGCAGCCTCACCTGAGGCTGAGTAAAGGGTCAGGATCCCCTCCCTCGACCTGCTGGCAACACCTCCTGATGCAGGTCAGGAGCCCGTTGGCCTTCTTGGCCATGAGGGCACACTAATGACTAGTTAACTTGTCGTAATTCAACAAATGTTAATAATAAATGTTATAATTCAATAAAATAGCAATAAATCAGAGGGCCTCCTCCTCGTGAAAAGTTGGAGATTGCCCTCTAAGGCAGGACAGAAAACCCAAATGGACCACAGATTCCTAAGTGGAAGGAGCAGATGTACCTCCACGTTTTCTGACACTTTTAACATATATGACACCTTTCTGCCTGAAAATGAAATGCTTTGGACTCACAATAACTCATTAAAGCAAGGAAGGAGCAGCTGTCTTCCAGATTACCTACCCCCTGTCCAATTCGATCAAAACTCAACACCCAAGGAATTGTGTGGTGGCTTTGCTGCATCCCAAGCTAATCTATCTTCTCCCAGATGAACTACTGGTTTCCAAACTGCAAATCCCTCTTGAGCCCGGGCCACACCACTTTGCTAAGCACTCTCTCTCTCTCCTGAGGAAATTAATAGGAGAAACCAAAGGGTTGGTTCCTTCCTAAGTTTTTTTGGGCTGCAGCAAGCGGGAGCCAGACCCCAGGAAAGAGAAGGGTGGACAAGTTGCATGTTGAGGGCCACAGAGCAGCGTCGGCGCCTACGTGCACTCACACAATTCGGGGGCCCTAATGAGAGCACGCGGAGGGACAATGGGCATTTCTCCTGCCTAATCAGGGACAGTCGGAAAGTAGGACAGCAACTGATTGGAAAACTCTGCTGGACTCGGAAAGTTATTTCCCTAGAGGAGAATGGTCCCTCCATACCAGTCCAGCCATTTCACTGCAGCACATGTGCTTGCTACTGGGATCTTAAGAGGGATGAGTGTCTTTTTGAGTGGGCAAAAGCTTTTCTTCCCCATGGCGCAGCGGCTGCACATTAAAATGCCATCAATACTGTTGCTGTTGTTTACCCTGAAGTTTGATGCATGTCTTCCTGCTTTTAGTCTCACATTTTAGTGCCCCCAGTTGCACCAGAACTAGCTGCTCTCTAGCCCGGAGAGGAACGTTTATGGCAAAATGGCAGTTTCTTTCACAGAATGGCTCTGTAATGAGGGGAGAGGCAAAAAAAAAATGATAGAAATGGTGTTATAATCAGTTATAATCAGAGGAGCTGCTTGTGAGGAATAGATGAATGAGTGAACGAAAGTGAGAGAGAAATAGAAAAAAAAACAGAAATAATAGGAATACAACTACGAAACAACAAATTCAAGCAGATTTTGCATGTGTATGTGCACATCAGTATGACTGAGCAAGAGGTGAGACTAAAATAGGAGAGAAAGTGAAAGGAAACATGGACACCCCATAGCTCAGCATATGTGGGTGGGGATATGGGAGGGAAGGCCACAGCAATGCAAAGAACCAGGTGTAAGAGGCCTTCTGCCCTACAAACCAGCCCAAGGGTGTCACGCAGGGGAGGGAACAGGGCAGCTTTAGGAGTATTACCTGCTCTCAGAGTGCAGCTCCCCCCATCTATCTCCCCATGTTGCGGTGGTTTCCTACAAAACTGCCAGGCCAGACACATCTTGCATAAAGGGACTGGGATAAAGAAAGGAAGATTGGGGATTGCATGGAGAGTTTCCAGAGCACCCCATGTTGGGGTTCGTGGGGGTCCTGTACACAACCTTGTGCTCAGTGACCTGCCCTCCTCCCCCATAAAAGAGAAGGAGGGAGATGGGCACATGGACTTTCTGGAACAGGCTTTTCCTTCCCGGGCGCTGAGCAAGAAGCGCTTCCCGGTGCTGTCACCCGCGTGCCCAGCGTTTCTCCGGTCCAGGTCCCTGGGGTCACCCCTGTCTCTCCAGCCCAGTTTTCCTGCCTTCTCCCCGCGGTTTGCGGGTCCCTTTCCCGGGGCAGCAGCTGACCCGCTCCGCGGGGCTGTCCCCACCAGGTGGCACTGCAGGAGCGGCGGAGCGGCTGCGGCACCGGCCTCGGCCCCGGCACCCGCACGACACCGGCCAGGGGACCCGCGCGGCCCCGCTCCGCACCGCGCAGGGCCGCGGAGCAAGGACAGAGGCTCCTTCCCCGCCTCCAGCTCCGCCATTCCCGGTGCATCCCGTTGTTTCGGAATGCGGGAGCGCAGAGTTGCACCAGGAGCCGCCGTCGGGCGCCCGCGCAGCCGCTCGCCCCGTCGCTCCATCCTCCTCGTGGCAGAAACCTGGAGCCGGGCACGAGGTCGAGGGGAGGGCAGAGAGGGACACACTAAATTTACTTTTTATCTCTCTTCACCTGAGTAAACTTTTGGCACCGGGCAGAGCGCGACCGCGCGAGGGGTTTTGGCACGGGCAGGGCGCCCACGCGAGTCGCCCCATGGCCGGGGCGCTAGGGTTGCAGATGGGGGTGGAAACGAGCGACAGGTTTATTTTGCCTGTTTGCAACAGGCACCACAGCTGAATTTCCCTGTGGGCAGCGAAGATAACATGCAACTGGACCGAGATATGAGACAGCAAAAAATCCCGACTAGACGGAGCCTCCCGGGCCCGTCTGGAGCAAATATGTCTGGAGTGCAGGGACAGAAGTGACACGGCCCGAGTGGAAAGTGGGTGCCGTGGGACGAGACATGGATCTGCAGCGAGAGGAGGCACGTTTTGTGAACAAGAAATTGAACGTGCAGCCGAGCTCCTCAATATCCAACCTTTTACAGCGGCCACACGCATAGATATTTGCACTGCATAAATATTTGAACTGTATAAATATTTGAAATGTATGAAGTTATTTAGCGCTGCAAGCGAGGAACATATAGAGACATCTGTATGTAAATAAAGTAATAATAAAGTAATATGTGGCCCCGCTCTGGAGCTGTGCACGTTAGGTGTCCGATCGCAGAAGGCGGGCGCGTAAATAAGCCGAGCAGGAGGGCTCTTATCCGCGATCCCCACGGACGTGGGTTGCCCACGAACACGTGAGTCCTTTCTAGCACGCTCAACTGCGAGGTGAGTGCCGAGCTATCCCCGTTGCCGGTGGATTTTGCTGTCGTGTTTGCGCTTGGGCTTTTTCTTTTATTTTTCTCCTTTATTTTTTTTTCCGCTCTGAAATGTGTTTGTTCAGAAAAGGAGGAAAGAAAACCCCATCTTTAAGCAAAGTCTCTGCCAACGGATCCACCACTTTTGCTGCGAGCGAACCTTTCGGAAACCCAAATCTTCCCTCCTGCCCCACCACAACAGGCGTTTTCACGGAGAGGGGAGTCGCTCTTCGCGGCGCTCCCACGCGTGTCCTGCCTTTTCATCCCGGAGCGCTCCCGGGACCGATTATTCTTTCGCCTCTGGACGGGGTCCTACGAGTTAAAACAACAACAACAACAACAATAACAGTAGTAACAGTAATAAAAATAGTAATAGTAATAGTAATAGTAATAGTAATAGTAATAGTAATTTATCCTTACAAAAATCTTTAAAATAAAGCAAGGAGCTGGACGACCACCACCATCCTCGTCCTACGGCTCTCAGGTTAACCCCCCCTGCCTCCCGCCCCCTAATGACTGACGGCTGGTGCCACTGAGACAAATAAATACATCGTAAGGAGGGCAATGGGTCGCGAGTCGTTTTGGCCCTAAGGTGAGATTTAGCAATGACCGCCCATTAAAACAAGCTTTTCACTTTTCCTAGGGGTATCCCCAGCCCCCACCCGCTCCTGCAAGCGGAGCGGGGGAACCTCCTGACCGCTGTTCTATTTGTGCTTAAGGTTTGGGGTTTTTTTTCCCCTTCGTTTTCAGCTCGGACTCGGGAGAAATGGAAAGCGGTTGTAATAGGAGTCGGAGAAGAGACAAGTTTGAAAAAGCGCCCCGCAAATTCACGGGGAAGGCCCCAAACTCACAAGAAGGGAAACAAGGCAGAGCCTACATAATAATAATAATTTTAAAAGTGTTAAAAAATGCCAAAGACTATAGGAAAGTTGCACGACGGAAAGGAAAATATCCTGCCAGAAGTAATCGCGATGCCAAAATTCCCAAGGAAAGTAGTCGCCGGCGCAAGGAGAGCGCGGAGGAGAGGCAGGATGAGCCCGATCCGGGCAGGGGAGCCGAGTCCGTCCTCACCTGGGGTCGGTGGAGCCAGCAGAAACGAATCGAGCAGAGCCTAGTGGAGCTGAACTTAGCGGAGCCTCCTTCCTCGTGGTCACTGATGGAGACGGGACCCGCCGGCGCCGACCGCCTCCTCCGCGGCCCCCACGAAGGCTCCGCGTTTCACTGAGCACCCTGCCCGAGGCCGCCCCAGACACCCTGCCTTCTGTGGTGGGGGGAGGAAGGAGGGAAGTTCATTCGTCTGCAAACTTTATTTTGGCAGTGATGCTTTCGCAGCTTGCGAAGGAATCAGGCTTGATCAGGAAAAAAAAATAAGAAAAGAAAGAAAAGAAAATAATAACAACAACAACAACAAAAGAGCAATAGAGGGAAAGAGAGAGAGAGAAAGGCGAGAAAACGAGAGAGTGGAGAGAGATAAGGAGAGAAGCGGTGGGCTGGTAGAGCCCGTGGGCGAGGGAGAAGGCGGACGGGCTCTCGGTGCCTCGGCTGCTGCGCAGCTCCGCGGGCTCGGCAGAGTCGCTCGGGACTGCGACCAGGGATTAGGGTTTTTGTTGTTGTTTTGTGCTATTTTTTTTTCCCCGTGATATGGGGGAAAGGGTCCTTGGCTAGAAAGGCGGGGGGATGCGCGGTGAAGAGGGGAGGGAGATGCTGAGAACCGCAAGAATAACCTGAAGCGCTGCAGGAATTACGGCCACGGTTGGCAGCGCTAGAGGCCGAGATCGTGGGGGTGGGGAGATATTTGTTTTGTTTTATTTCGCTGAGGACATTAAAGGTAAAGATTTTATTTTCCTGAACTATCACATTATATAAATATTTTTTTTTTAATTGGTAAAGAGGGAGATTTTTTAAAAAAAAAAAAAAAAGAGAGAGATGAGAAGTGAAGGACTAAGGTGCGAGCTTGCACGGCGGCCGCTGGTGTACGGCGACGTCGGGAGACGACGGGAAACGTCGGGAGCTCTGGCAGAGCTCAGAGCCCGCAACACCATGGAGGCAAATGCAGCAATCGGAGCCTGAGTCCCAGAGCAAAGACGATGCTACCCCAGTGCTTTTTTTCTCTGCTGCCCCTGTCCCCGAACCCCTTGTTCGGGGATCCCGCAGCAGCGGGACCTGCTGCGACTTCGGGGCGAGGAGCTGGAGAGACAAGAGCGCCTTAAACAACGGCCACTTCAGGCAAAGGACTTTGCCTCTCCATATTTTTACATGCTTTAATTGTTCCCTAATAATGGGGGGGTGGGGTGAGAAGCACGTGGAGAGTTGGGGTTGGCTGCAAAAAAACAAACCTTCCCTAGCCCCCTGGCCAAGCAAGCCCGTGCATCATGTCCCCGAGCTGGCTCCCTCTGAGCTTGTCGGTTCTCCCTGGAGTCAAAAGGCTTCAGGTGTAACCCGCCACGCTTTAAAAGCTCGAGAGATGTAAAAAGGGTCTGGCTGCAGGGAGAGGTCGGAGGGTCAGGGAGATAAAGCGATGCGATCCTCCTGCTACACGAGCTGGAATGTCCCTTTTCATGTCTGTTTGCCTTCGTAGGGTGGGTGTGCGTCTGTGTGTCTGTCTGTGCGCGGGGCTGAGAGCTCCGGGTGCCCTCGGGGGGGCGGACGGGGGCTGCAAGGCGCCGAGGTGCTGCGGGGCGAGCCCCCCGCCCGCGCCGGCTCCGCGGCCCCGGCGCCTCCTCCGCGGGCTCCTCTGGCCCCGGCGGCGCCGCGCAGGGGCCGAAGCAGAGCCCATTGCTGCGGGACACAACGTGTGAGCGCTGCGAGGCAACCTCCCCATCGGGGCATTCGCCTTCCTGAGACAGCGCCCAATCAATCAACCAATCAATCGCCCCGTCCCAGAGCTGCGGTCCCTGGCAGGCGATATATGTGTTGCTGTGTGCGAAGGAGTGAGCTCTGGGGGAAGCTCTGGAGTCACGTCGGCGCTGGGGTCCCCAGCTGCAGCTCCCCAAAACGTCCTCAGCTCTGGAGAGCGGAGCGCGGCAGGGACTCGTCGCTGCGCAGGGAGCAACCCCGGGACTCCCCTGTACACGCAGCTCTTAAACTTCAAGAAACCTATTTTTTTTTTCTTCCCTCTCCCTACCTTTCCCAAAGCGCTTTCCTGCAGCCCAAGGCGAGGGAGGAGGCAGGATTGTCCCTGCTTCCAAAGCTTCTACGAACAATCGTTAAAGAAGGAAAGCTTTCTTTCTTTCTTTTTTCTTTCTTTTTTTTTTTTTTCCTTCATTTTTCCCCTCCCTCTCCCCCGATGCGGAGAACGCTGAGATCCCTTTGATCTGCGAGGCCTGGCTCGCTACGACCCGCACGACGGCTCCGTGCGGAGAGGGGGCCTGTCCGCCGTGGGAGCCCCAGAGCCGGAACATGAAAAGAAAAAAAGGGGAAAAAATGAAGAGGAGAAAAAAAAACTGCCAGGGTACGGGAGATCAACCGAAGGGCTTAAATATTTCATATTACTGGAAGCTGTCAAAGCCAAAAACAACAACACGCCTCCCGTCCTCCCTCCGAAGTGTTTGCAGAGGGCAGGAGGGGGGTGCGTGCGAGGGGGCCGGAGCGCGCCGTGTACCAGGCCCGGGGAAAGCAAAGCGCGGAGACTGGGCCATAAATTTTCACTTGTAATCAATCAATAATTAACTAATAGCAGAGCGCGGCCGGCAGGACGGAGCCCGTGGGGCGGTTGCTCCGCCGGGTCCCGCAGCCCGGCGCCGCTGCGGATCCGCGCCCTGAGGAATCCGCCGGCCCCATGGCTCCCACCCGTGTCCCCCTCCAAAACCGTGGGTCTCCACGGGGCGCGGGTCCCCTCGGGGTCGCTCTGTCGCTTCCCGGGATGCCCGAAAGGTGGCGCCGCAGCCCTATCGGACACCCCCCTTCCCGGCGCCGCCGGACACCCCCCCGCCCAGCGCCGGGTCGCCTGCATCAGCCATAAAACCATTGAGGATATCAAGACAGGCGCCAGGTGAGTAATAGACAGGATAATCCAGCGAGATTGCTCGCTGTTTACCTCCATCCACAAGCGCCACAAGAGTTACTCATTAACGTTACTATATACAAATAAGATACACAAGAGATAAAGCCATTTGCAAGTCAGAGTTACACCTGCGGTCCACGGATTTCTTGCAAGGGCATGGGGAGGGGGAGCTCAGGATTAATGTCCCCCCTACACACACACGCCCTAAATCAATCAGCCTTCCCCGCCACCCCCCGAAATTAAAGCCTTGAGGTTTGAAGGCTCCGCGGGACAGCCCGGGACTCGCAGAGGTGACCTGAGCCCTGGCTACCGGGAAGGGCCGGCGGGGGAATCGCTTCCCACTCAACATCAACAGCTAATTACCCCAGCGAGCAGCAATAGCTCCGTCGCCACCGCCAAAAATGCCCTTGCTGCAACAGGGATCCGCGATACCAGCAGTCGGGGAGAAGAAGAAGAAAAAAAAAAAGAAAAAAAAAAAAGAAAAAAAAAAAAAGAAAGAAAAAGACTGCTCAGAATGGAGGAGACCGAAGTGCCTGGGGGTGACACAGAGAGGCTGTCGTATCGCACTGAAAGGTGCCTCTCGCTCCCTCCTCCAAGGCCGGGGACACACGAGCAAGATGAAGGGTGGTGCTCGACAGCTGGTTTCGCAAAGCGGCCAGGGTGGCAGCCCCCTTTTCCCCACAGTGCGGGCACCCCCCGCCCTGCCTAGGCAACTCGGAGACAACCTGGGTCCTCCCATAGGATCCGGGTGGAAAAGCAGATCCCGCTGCTGGAGCTGCACATTTCCACCCCCCGGCCCTCAGCTTCCTGCCCGCAGACGCTGTTTGTTTTCTCGCCGGCCCCGACGCCACCTCCGTCCATAAAAGCCTCACCTAAAGCGCGGCTGCTAGGGCGGCCCTCACCTTGGGCCCGACTCAGACGAAGAAAGAAAGGAGGGAAAACGCAGCTCAATCCAAACTTCATCGCACCGACCGCACTATATACGAGAGCAGAGGCTGCCCTGGGTTTAAAATGCTGCTTCCCGGGTGGGACTAGACGGACGCCCCCACACCACTCACACACCCCAGGGATGAAGGGGATGCGGAGAACTGAGTCGCTCTGGGGAAAGAGCCGTGCAAGGGATGGGGGGAGCAGGTCCTGCCCTGCAGGGGGTCATGGGCAGGGTCCTCCGGCCCGCCGGGACCTCGGCAAAGCGCGGGGAGGGAAGAACCGCGGCCACGGGAGCCCTGCCGGGGGGCAGGCTGAGCATAAAATAGGATACGGGCTGGAAGTACATCCTTATAATATTTATTACTGGCGGAGGATGAATCACTTTTCAATATATGGGCCACTAACTGTTGAAGGGGGGAAAATCTCTTTAACGAGGAAAAATATATATGTTGTGCTTAAGGATGTGATCATGGACTGGCACAGCTACAGGCAGAGGCTGCCAATTCATTTCTGTTCTCAGTGACCTCCCAGACCACTGGCTGTTCAGCTCTCAGCTGCAGCCAGAAAGTGTGTGCCTATTTCAGCCATTTTTCTAGCTTAATCTCAACGTGTTTCTGCAACCCGACGGCAAGAGGCGGCGCTCCCAAAAGTTATATATATATGTATTTATTTATTTATTTAGATACACACACACACACACACACACACACACACACACATATATATATACACACACACGTATTTCCAGGTGATAACTCGAAAGGCTGATTCCCGTCCCCGGACAGGAGGGAAAAACGAGCCCAGTAACCCCATCAAGTCATGAGCACTTTACCTGGAAACTTTGGAGGAAGGCTCTGCATTAAATTTTAACAGATCTATTCTCCAATTCTTAGCTATTGTTTTATTAATTTATGATAGATAAAAGCATCGCTGAGCCATTCTCATTAACTTTTCAAATGCCACTTAATATTGTTCCATTAAAACCTAGGCAACTTCGTAGCCTCTGATCCTACTTTAAAAGTGTTAGAGACAGGGAAAAGTACATTAAACAGCTTGCTTAAAAATTGTATTTCCCCAGCAACAAGGCGAGCGACATCGCAGAGACCGGCTGGTTTTTGCCAATCTCGTTGCGTGAGAAATAGCTCGATATTAGGGAGGGGGTGAAGAGAGAAGGGGAGATGAAAGAGAGATGCCTTTTTCCTCCCTCTCCTCCCAGGCAGCCCCTTAGGAAGGATGGTAGGAAGGTATTTCACAGCACGCCCAAGACATTTCAATAAAAATTTATTGAAACTTCAGTGACTTTGAAAAAGAGGGAAAATACAGAAAAAAAAAAAAAGGAAAAAACTTCTCGACATTTATATAACACAAAATATACCTTCATTTTTTTTCTTCGAACCAGCTCTGAGCACCTGACTTCCAAGCCAAGAATATGTGCCCTCACTCAAAGACACTAACGAGTAGTCAAACTCTGTCGTGGGTTTTGACACACCAAAGAAATAGGGGGGAAATAATACAAAGTAAAGGAAATCCTAGGATCGTCATCTTATTCTCTCAAGCCACTGGAGAAGCCTGTTGTCGTGTATCAACGTATATAATTTTCGCAGTTGTTGAAATTTTATACTGAAAGTAGCACTTTTTACACTGAAGAAATCACGGTTTAAAAGCTACCATGGCACATCACGTTTTTCTTTTCTTTTCGTTTTTTTTTTAATGAGGTCTTTGGGATTTTTTTGTCGTTCTTTTTGTTGTTTGTTTCTTTCTTTCTTCTTTGCCTTTTGCATTCGGCTCTTAAAAAAAAAAAAAAAAGAAAGGGAAAGAGAAAGAAAGAAAGAAATAAAAAGAAAAAAAAAAAAAAGGAAGAGGTAAGGTTTTCCGCGGTGAACATAAATTTAAGGAGCACTCAGAAACAAGGTATTTCTCCTCTGGGTTGTTCTGCTGAATTGGGGCAGTTGCTTTAAGGAATTACGAACTTGAAATGAAAACGACAAAATAAAAACACAAGCAAAAAAAAAAAAAAAAAAGACAGCTGCAGTCATATTTACAGAGATATGTACAATGTCAATAAATTAAAGTTTAATTTCGAGTATTCATATTCCACTTATTTACAAGAGTTATCAAATAATTACATAAATACTTTGTTTTAATAATAGTGTCCGCTTTTCTCTTCTTCTCAGTATGTTTAAACCTTGTTATTGCATATACAATTAAAGGGGGAAAGCTGTGACGAACCTACAGTCAAGCTACAGAGGGATTTAGATAAAATAAATTCACTTTTTTTTTTCCTTTCCAACTACACTTCTTATCGTTGCTGCTACAGGGAGGAGGTTGAAGGTACAGGGAAAATGTCTTATTTTTTGTTTTATTATTATTATTCATCCCTGGGATTCGAAACAAGCATAAAAAATATTAAACAACAAAAACCCCACCGAAATAATAATAAAAAATACCCCCAAAAAGCAGACTACTATGGAACATGCAAAAAAAAAAAAAAAAAAAAAAACCCAAAAAAAACAAAAAAAAAAAAGGCCCCCGGTTGGCTCTCAGACATCACGACAATATTTTAAACACTCAGCTTCGCTTAAGAGAGACTAAGAAGGGCTGTCGTTAACAACCCGCCCAGGAAACGATGACTGAAGAAACGATATGCAAGTTACTTAGACTGTTTTTTTTTTTAAGGGGAAAAAAAAAAAAGATAAATCACTTCGCTTTTATTCAGATGGTTGCTCGCAGGGTGACGGGGGGCGGTTGTTTGATTTCGCTTTTATTTTTACACAGTGAAGAAAAGAAAGAAACGGTGGGCGCCGCAGTGTGACCCGTCCCCTCCTTTCCCCGCTCCCGGTGCCCTGCGGCCGCCGCTGCGCGGGCCGCGCCATCGAGGAGGCTACGGGGAGGCGCTGCGGGCTCTGTCGGGCCGCGCCTCGAGGCCGCTCACGAGGCGCTGGATGCTCTGCAGTTCGCTCGTGGCCGCCTCCTTGTCGGCGCCCAGCTTGGGCGAGAGCGACGCGGAGCCGCCCGACGGCAGCCCCGACGAGGCCGAGTCGGCGGCGGGGCTGGCGGCCAGGCCGCCCGCTTTGCCCTCGGCCGTGGCGAGGCCGGGCGGCGCGGCGGGCAGCAGCGCGGAGCCGTCGGGCAAGGGCACGGGCAGCGCGTAGGGGCTGTAGCGCAGCCGCGGGCGCACGGCGCTCAGGAACGGGTGCCGGTGCACGGAGCTCGAGGCGGCGCTCGACGCCGCCGCCGCCGCCGCCATGTACGTGTAGGGGTACGGGAAGAGGCTGCCGAAGGGGGACATGGCCAGGCCCTGGGGGAAGGGGGAGCGGAGGAGGAAATAAAAAAAAAAAAAAAAAGAGGGGAGGGGGAGAAGAAAAGGATTATCAGAGAGTGTCGCGTGGCCCGCGATCCGTCCCCGTGCGCGCAAGGAGGGTGGCGGGGAGGGCTCTGCAATCACCAGGCCACGCTCTCAGTGACCGATGTTGCCCCCCACATACACCCGAGCTGAGCATCGGCACCCCGGCCCCCACCCCCTACCCTTCCCCGCCCCCACCCACAACAGCCCGGGCCGAGTCCCCGCGGGGCAGCCCCCGACACCGTGGTGGAAGGGGGTGAGGTGAAAGGAGAGGCCAGGCACCCTCCTCCTCCTCCTCGGGGGGTTTTCCCTCCCCATCCCTGCTCCATCCCCTCTCCGGGCCTCCCTTCGCGGCCCCGCAGGGAGTGCAGCCCCCGAGGGCCTCCCCAGCCTCCTGCTCTGACGGGGCGGCCTCCGCGGGCGCTGAGCTTCCCTCGAGAAGAGGCCAAGTCCTCGCGGGGGGGGTCCTGGCTGCGCCTCGCTGGCCATAAACTTTCCAGCGAGCAGCAGAGCAAAAACGAGTGGATGGAGGAGGGAGATCAGCGAGTTCAACATGGGCTACCTCCTTCCCCCGCTGCGGGGCCTTAACACGGCTGAATTCCTCCCCATATCAATAAAAGAAAAAAAAAGGTAATTTATGGAAGAATTGTCGTGTGGCTTCCGGGGAAATAATATTGTTTTTGTTTTTGCTGTCACTAGAAAAATAAAGCGCGCCACATCGTGTGCGTGCGTGCGTGTTTGATTTTTTCATAATTATCTTATGTAACATAATTAATTTTGATTTCATATTTAATTAATAATAAACCTATGACAACAGAAAGATTCAACTCCTAATATCACAGGTTTTCAATATCTA